>PQXK01000308.1:0-40750 GCA_004786245.1 Botrytis hyacinthi | reverse complement strand
ATTTATCTATTTATCTATTTATCTATTTATCTATTTATCTATTTATCTATTTATCTATTTATCTATTTATTCATTTATCTATCGATTTGTTGTTGGTTTTGAGAGGCGAGAGGCCAGAGGCAGGATGTGAGAAGTGAGAAATGAGAGGGAATATAATAGAATAGAATAGGTTATCTATCATGATCAAAGGGTAGATACCTAGGTAGGTAGGTAGGTATGACATTGGCGAAACGAGGTAGTAATCTAGTAATCTAAATAAGGATGAGGATCTATACTACTAGAAAGGTAACCATTCAAACAATATCCTTTTCGAAATCGATCAACTTCAATTTCCTCGCATCCTTGAAATGATAATGCGCAACTTTACTCCTGACCAGGAATCTCGCCGCCGCACTATCTCTCTCGAGCGTGACATATCCATCCGAGCCATTCTCATCGGCTTCTAATAATCCGTTTAACAGCTGTTCGGCCAATTCACGCATTTCAGCTGCGGCGGCACGTGTTTCGTCCCATTCTTCCTCTTCTTCCTCCTCGTCATCTTGGTCGAGAGAAGGTTTGGGACCCCAGATTTCGTCGATGCGACGCTGACGTTTATCCATGTTTGGGTTTTCCTTTGGCTTTTTGGGTTTTCCCTGCGTGCTGAAACCGGCGATGAGGGTTTGTGGAGTGATGGAGAGCATTTCGCCTACGATGGGGCCGCCGAGTTCTTCGGCGGCGAGCATGGATGCCAGATGTGCATCGATGAAGGAATTGAATGCGCGAATTAGATTGCCGGTTTCGGTGTCGTAGTGTGTTTTGCCTGTTTGGAAGGAGGATTGCAGCTCGGAAAAGATTTGGGAGGGGGTTTTTTGGGTTTGTTGCGTGAGTTGGGTTGTGAGGGCGGAAATGCGCGATTGGAGCGCGGATTGGATGGAGAGGGCATCTTGATGGTCGGATTTTTCTTTTTGGAGGAGGGTGGTGGTGGTGGAGAGGTCATGTGAGCTGGTGGTTATGCATTCTTGGGTTTCTTGGATGCAAGATGTGTTGGTGCGGTGGGCGAGGAGAGCGGGAAGGACGGATTTGGGAGGTGGGAGGTAGGGGGGTGTGGTGGAGAGGGTATCGTATGCGTGTTTCAGAGCGCGGAGTTGGTGGAGGTGGATTTTGGGGTCTGGTGATGGCCCGGAAGATATGGGGATTGAGGTTTTTGCTCGGAGCTAGGGTGGATGATTAGCTTGACATTTTTTAGAAATCAATATGGTATTAGGGAGTGGAAACTCACCTTTGCAAGTGCGGCTTCTTGCTCCTTGACTCGATCTTGAAGATCTTGGAGGGTTTGGTCGAGACGCGTTGTATATGCAGCGGAGATTCGAGGGTCTTGATCGATATCCATGGCAAATGGAGTGGGTAAGGGGTTATGAGTTTGAATCTTGACAAGTTATTGAAATTGTCTTAATTGATCCTTTCAATTATCTCATTCAATTCTCGATCGACAGCAACTTGAGACAAGGAGCAGAGGTTGAAATGTAGCGTGTTTCGATTTGACAGCCAAAAAACACGTGCAATGCTTTGATTTTATATGTGCACGGATATGTTAAGACGTGACAAGCAGACCAATTTCTATTTTGAAGAAAAGGAGCGGGCCGAAAAGGGTAGTGAATTATGTCAAAGATGAGGGAAGTCAAGTATTACTTGGTTAATAGATTGAAGTCTTGACTCGTAAACCAGCTCAATAGCAAATTGTATTGTTTCTTGCAATTTAATGAATGAGGTAAAGTTACTCCCGCATTACTACAAAATTTGCTATGTACCGGTATGAAGTTGATGTAAAGTTGATTGATATACCCAGGTAAGTGGTAACCTTGGAACCTTGAAATATTCAAAATTGAACCTCAGGCACAAATACATAAATACACAAATACATACTTTTTTATGCAAGCATTCATTCAGACCCACGTGAGACCTCCTCACCAAAAAGGCCTCAGACCAAACAGCATAACTTTTTTACGCTAGTGGAGCTTCCCTCGCATCTCAGATCTACCGCCCCAGTACCGCGTAAGGTTCTTTCTTGTTTGCTACTCGTACTTTCTTTTGAAATATCTACCTAGGTACTTTAAAGACATCATCTTCTTCTTCCCTTTCTCTTTTCTTCATTGAAATATCATCCTCTTCATCCTCTTCATCATCGGAACGACTTCTTCAATTAAGTCGCTCAAGCTATCTACGTAAACCACGATCCTCGGGAAATAAAGATCTACGCGATTTTCAACCTCTTCGAATTTCCACTCCATCTACTCTTTGTCGCTTCTCCATCTCCATCTCCATTTCCATCTCCTGCAACTTTCGATCAACACGCAGCAAACTAAACAATCATCGGAAGTGAAAACTGGGAACGCAAACCAGTACTTTTTTTAATAAAAAAAAGCATTAAGACAACGATAACTTGGAATCGTTGGTGGAAAAGCTTAAGGTTTGAGGATAGGTCCCTAATACTGCTTTTTTCTTCCCCAAAAATAAGAGGATTCTTCAAAATCAGTTATCTTCACCTCCAAAAGCCCTCACATCCATCACAATCACAGAAACTATTCGCCCTCCTTCCAACTTCCAAGAAAATCCCTTTCCAGAGTTTGCAGGTCTATTACAAGTTGTTGTTTTACACCACATCTGCTTCCTCCCCTATCGACACATCTTCTCTTATTCGCAGTCCCCGTCAAAGCACACGCTCCATTCCCTGCTTCCTCCGACCCCAACACCAGCACGTTTTCCTTCGAAGACTCTTCTGGTGTACATAAAAAAGCGATCAATCCAAATAGTCATTTGACTTATCTTCCAATCCCGTTCCGATCACTATTCAACTTAAAGTGAAACAAATACAAAAGAAGAGATTAACCAAATAGCAAACGAAAATGTCGGCCTCACCTACAACAGCTCCTACTCAATCCACAAAACGTCCTCTTGAGGATCCATCATCCCCTTCTGCACCAAGCGATCAACCAGATGCCAAGCGTCCTGCTTTAGATAAGATTGTAAAGGGTGAAGATGATTCAGAAAAGAAACCATCTGTCATTGAAACCGAGCTCCCGCTTCTCACCAATCCAAATGGAGATGCGAAACCTGATGAAGTCAATGGAATAAAAGAAGAAGTAAAGGATGCTCAGGGAGATACCGAGGTCGTTGATGCTCCTACTACTGAAGCAACACAACCAATCCAAACAACGGTTCCCACTAAAACCGAAGGCACTTCCTCTGGAAATGCTCTCCCACATGACGAAAGCGGATGGATACATGTTCGATCCGTCATTACAAGTGCCGAAGCTGCTACCGTTATTGGCAAGGGAGGGGAAAATGTATCCTTGGTCCGAAAGCTTTCTGGTGCAAAATGTACAGTCAGTGATTATCAAAAGGGTGCAGTGGAAAGAATTTTGACTGTCAGTGGTGTTGTTGATGCAGTAGCTAAGGTAGGTTTGCTCGTTTCGACATCTGAAGAAAGATAACTAATTATTTGTAGGCATTTGGTTTGATAATTCGAACATTGAACAATGAACCTCTCGAAGCTCCTTCGGACTCTACCTCGAAGACATACCCTCTTCGACTTCTTATTCCACACATTTTGATTGGTTCTATAATTGGTAAAGGTGGTGTTCGGATCAAAGAGATCCAAGAAGCTTCAGGGGCTCGTTTGAATGCTTCCGATTCATACCTTCCACTTTCGACTGAGAGATCACTTGTTGTTCTTGGTGTTGCAGATGCCGTTCATATTGCAACCTATTATGTGGGAAGCACATTATTTGAACAATTGACAGAGAGATTTGGCGGTCCCGCTGCATCTGCTTATGCATCAAGAAGCGGTGGACCTGCAGGTGTGGTCCCAGGTGGTATGCAGGTTGTCCCATATGTTCCACAACCAGCTGGTGGAAACTATGGTCACCCTGACAACCATCGTCGTTCTGACCGTGGATCTCACCATACTCCTGGAAACAGCTATGCCCAACCATACGGTCAAGGACAAGCACCTCACCAACAGCCAGCTGCTGCTGCACATTACGGTGGACACGCTTCTCCAACCGTTGGTGGTTATGGTGGAGTGGGCCCACAACAGCCACAACAAGCTGGCCACGCTGTTCCTCAACCACATGGTGCTACTGGCCCACAAGGTCAACCTATGCCAGGTGCTGTCCCTGGTCAACCCTTAACACAACAAATCTTCATTCCAAATGATATGGTTGGAGCTATAATTGGTAAAGGTGGTGCCAAGATTAATGAAATCAGACAATTCAGTGGTAGTGTCATTAAGATCAATGAGCCTCAAGATAATTCAAATGAGAGACTGGTTACGATTACAGGAACCGCAGAGTGTAATCAAATGGCTTTGTAAGTTTCCTCTTCTTCCAACCTTATTTTCATATTACTAATACACGAATAGATACATGCTCTACTCAAGGCTAGAGAGTGAACGTCACAGAGCTACAAGCTAAATTTAAATTGATATATGAAAAGGGTTAGATATGGGCAAGGAAATGGAATTCCTTTGGCAATATGTGCTATTAACAATCAGAAATGAATCTTTTTATGGATGTTAGTGGCCTGGTTGGCGGAATGGTGGCTTGCTTGCTTTTCGTGGCGTATATTTCCTCAGGAGTGAAAAGATCTCTCTAGGCAATTGATAAAAAAGTTAATGATGGGAGAATGAGATCCTGATTGATTGATTGATGGGAATCTGGCCCACGATTTGTACGGGAAATCAAGTGCATGGAAACGAGAATGATGGGAGAGATGCTAATGGGGAACCTGGTATGCAAGGAAAATCATGATGCATGATAGGCTAGGGTGATATGAATTGTGAACAATTGTTATGTTATGATGATATGAGGTTCTTTTGATTGTGTTTGTGGGATTGGAGACGCATTTGAAATTGAGGTGAGGTCAGGTGAGAAGGAATGATGTATAGCTGGGATGGATTTGTGATTTGGTGATGTTTGGATTACTAATCGTGTGCTGTGTTGTGATCTTGTATGTGATATTTTGCCATATGGGTTGGATCAATAATGTGTATTGACTTGATGATTTGACAATAAGATGTTTATTTGTAGGTGCTACTGTAAAAGCTCTAGGAGATAGTGAGTGAGTTTGGAAATCAAAGTTTAGGAGTTTATGTGATCTGAGCTGCTGACATCATAAGTGCCGTGTTCGTGTTGGGTGGGGTAAGTAAGTACCTAGGGAGGTAAGGGAAGACTTCAAATACCTATGTTAGTTGGTGGTTTGTCACTTACAATAGCTATTTATCATTTGTTATCTATCATATAACACCTGGTATAGATATATTGAGTACAAAAATTCTGTTCTTGTTTCTGATTTCCATTTCGATACTTTATCTTCACTTGGATAACCCGGACGGCTTGGACGACTTGAAAGACCTGAGATATACATACAGACGAGCACGAGAGGGTTGGTGGATAGACGTGTTGGGAATCTAGATACAGATTCAAGTATAGATACGTAAGTTAGGGAATAAAGAGATAGTGTCGAAATGGCTATGCGGTCGGTGGTTAGTGGGTCTGGGTTTGATGGGCCGGTCACGGAAATGGTGAGGATTGGGTTGAGAGGGGAGATAGGGGGAGGGGATTTGGAAGGGGAAGGGGAGGGAGAGGCGGCAAGGATTTGTAAGTGTGTTTCCTTTTTCTTGGGGAGGGGTATTGGAGTTGGGGATGGTATTGGGGATGAGATACATGTAGAGCTGGTTGTGGATGGGGGTGAATCTAAGTAGGGTAATGCTTCAAGTGGGCAGTACGGTTTAGATATTTGGAATAAGAGTTCAGAGGTGAACTTAATATTAAGATTGACCGGATGGGAGGTAAGTGATCACGAGTGTGTTGAATCCGGTTTGGAATGAGAGGAATAGAGAGGAGGATGGAGGGGGAGTAGTTGAGTGTGCGGGCTTTCTTGGATTCAAACTTTTCACGGTTCGAATTCGGCTTTATGGAGCGGATAGATGGATGAATGGGCGAATGGAAGGACGGACGGATGGAATTAAAAGAACCAGACTAATCAGATATATCCAATATAGGGCGTGAAACACTAGATACAATTGCGGCCCAAAAAGGATGTACAAATTCTTACTATGGCGGTACATTGGAGGATGATGGAGTGTTGATTTGGTGCATTGGTTTAGTTTCCCCTTTTATTGCTTCTTTCACTGATTTTAACTGTGTTGAACACTTTCCTGTCACTTATTGTTTGCTCTTCATTTTCTGCATATCTATCTCCTCCACTCAAATTTCCCATAATCTTCCTGCACAAATCGAAATCTATATGTACATATATATATATCTATACTAACCCCCAATCCAAAGACTGGACATCCCTCGCCCCCCACAAAGCCTTTATGGATTCGCCAGCCTACCCCGCCTTTTTAGAAAACCTGCAGCCGATTATGGGAAGTGTGGAAATCATACACGCAAGCAAATTGGATGTTGTGGGCGCTATTGCAAAAGGAAATGCGGGGCAGAAGGGGGGAGTCATGGAAGTTGCTACGTTTTTTGATGTGGAGGATGTTTTTCTTGAGGTAGGTGGTGTTTTATTCTATATTTATCATTGTTTGTCTCCATCCATATCCAAATCTAAGATTCGACGAATTGAAAGAAGAGCGAGAATGAGAGGACGAGAAGCAGATCAAGTAGAAGACTAAGAGAAGCAAACAGGGAGTAGAGAACTTCAAAACAGCAATCCGCAGACTTCACTCAGAAAAGAAAATTGCAGGATTTCTTGGCGTGATTGATTCCGGAGAGGTAATCGAGAAGATCGCTAAGAATAAAGAGGCGATGGAGGAAGAAAAGGGGAGAGCTTTAATTATAATGCTAGGGTGGGAGAGTAAGGAGGCTCATATGGTGGGTAGTATTCATTTATTACTTTATTGTTTCCTTTCCTGATCTTGGAGATTTGAGGCCGGTTTTGATATAGTGGTGAGAGTTTACAGATGGGGAGATGGAAGAATTTTGGGGCTAATGTGAGATTTGAAAAATAGGCATTTAGAGAGACGAAGGAATTTGCGGATAGTACAGGATTTTTGAGAAAGGGGACGAGTGGGGCAGACATGGTGAGTTTGCGTTTTTTCTTCTTTTTTGCTTCTGGTCTTCTGGAGATGTTAAGATGGGATGGGATAAGATTGTGAGAAGAGGAATATGAGAGAAGTATTGCGGAGTCGAGAGAAGAGATGGCTAACTTATATCTATCAGTTCCATGTAGCATTTAAAAATGCATGAGTATGTGATGCGGATTGAAAGATATTTCTGCATTATAATACAATTCATACTATTCAGTAAATTCTCTCATATTCATTATCCATAAACACATCACTCGCTGAGTCTTCCATTCTGGAAATCTCACAGTCAAATAAGGGTTATTGAGGATCATACACAGATATCAAACAATCACTGCTCAATAACCTGAACTATGTTTAAATATGCTCTACTATGAGTGATATACTGAAGAGTCATATGAACTGAGGATTTTATACATACAGTAAAAGAAGTTTTTCATTTCTGCTCCGAAGTATAACTGCTGAGTACGTACCTACTTGGTGTATAGATATATATAATATATCCATAAAAACATACCTGTAGGTATCAACTCTCGAATAGTTAATCTCGTTTATTCGGTTAGAATTCAGTTATGTGTAAGGAAGTGGGGATAGGAAAGAGGGGAGAGGAGACTCACGAATGGACTTGATATATGCTACCTACCTATCTAGATATTATAAGTGAGATGTTCATCTCTTCAATTATTCATCTCTTCATGCCTATACGGACAAGAAAAATCACACTACACTGAAACTATTTTAATCCTCTGATGATTCAACACTCCCACTCCCACTCCATCTATATATACATACCCCTAATTCCTAGTTGACACTTTACACACACACATATATACATACACATACATACACATTCAAACTGCCTGCAATATCCACAAACCTCTTTAGCTCTCCAGCTATCATACTTAGCTTTCTACAAGTTTCACGAATTACAAAGATGCTTCACGTACCTAGGTAATACATCGATATCAACATCCGTATATCCGAGATCTCATCAACCTGGTACTGTGGTTCTTGGGTACTTCTTCCGCTGCAATGTATATTTCATTCGGTCTGTTACTCGTCTTGCCCAATATCAACTATGAATTGTCAATAATTAACCATAGATTCATAAATCCATACATGGTAAATGAACGATCCTCTATCCATCCTCCCAAATATCCCACACATACTTTAATATGATACTCTCTCCTCATCATCTGACATCATGCGCCCCCCTCCCCCCATTGATTCTCTATAAGCATATTGTATCTATCTTCTCTCTCTCTCTCTCTCTCTCTCTCTCTCTCTCTCTCCATCTCATCCTTCATACACGCACACAAGCACGCTTTCACACACCCATTATTCATCAAACGAACCAGAAGCCTTAACACAATGTTTTCAAGACATGAAGAATATCTTGGAGTGTTGATGCATGTTCGAAGAGTAACCCAGAGGGTTAAGGGAAGGAGAATGAGTTTTGCAGAAGCTACATTACACATGCGCATAGCCAACGGGGACAGGAATTCAAACTTCAGAAAAACGAAAAAGACCACTCAATCACTAAAGTTTCAAACAGAGCTGGGGATACAAATATATATTACACTCAAGCTTATTATACTTGAAAAAATTACTTCCCCTCCAATATCATTAATTCATATCCATATTCATATTCGTACCCATTCATCCAACCCAGAACCCCCCAGACCGAGCAACCCCAAACCAGCCTCATGCAATCCAATCCAACCAATTGATCATTTTCTTCGCAAAACATAACTATATCATGATATCATTCGTACATGTAGCAACCATTCAGCCCACTCAAACTTTCACTTTTGTCATCCAATGCAATGTACAACGCCCGCCAGCCATGCATGTAAATGAATCATTTAGCATGCGAAACGATTTCCGCATAAACATCATCCGGAATTTTCTTGATGATAGTAAGTGTAACTTCTTTAATGGTATCCGCTTGTAAAGGAGGGAAAGATCTGAGAATCTTGGTAGGACTTTGATTTTTGTTAGTTGAATTCATATGTAGTAGAAGCAAACCCCAGAACTTACCTAGGGGAACTCATTATCGAATGCCTGAGAATAACAAGTTGAGCCACAATACAAAGAATATTGAGATGAGCACCATAGGCAAATAAGAAATCCCAAAGACGAAGTACCTCGGGTAATGGAGGGGTACATGCACATAGAGTGAGTACTGAAGGGAAAGCATAAATTTCTGCACTCATACCCTTTCCAATCAGATACAGACTCAATTTTGGATCAACAATAGCTAGAACTTTATCCACTAGTGCGAGTCCTTTATGAACACCATCCATAGCACCTCTCACATAACCAGGAACTTCGGTTGTTATGAAGCGATGAAAAGCAGCAAATGCTTCAGATTCGCTACGGGCAGCATAGAGAAAGGGTGCAGCGAGTACATTCATGCCTTGAACATATGTACCCGGTTCTCCAGCCCCGACATCAGAACCTTCCGTTGTTAAAGTCAGAGCACGAGCTCTAGATCTCATACTGGGGGATGATGGGCCTCGTTCCGGAGAACCTTGAATAGCCGCCTCCATAATCTGTCTATTCTGTATATTTCGGTATTCTGCTCGCGCCTCTTTCGCATCGTGTAATCTCCATGCTACTGCATTTAGGAGTCGGATTAAGCTTGCTTCACTAACTCGACGTCGAAAAAGAGGATCGGTGGCTAGAGTTCGAAAGGTATCATTTCGAATTTTAGAATATGCGGGAGATGCACCGCGATGGATCAGAGAAAGATATGCGTCGGTTTCAAGGGTAGGTGCATTGAGTAATATAAGCCAGATGTAAATGCGCAAAGAGGACTGTTGACAAATAAGTATCTATTGGCAGAAGTGGCAGAGTAGAGAGGGAGGGATTGACAAACCATTCCATCGCTATCACTTTTAACCCCTTGATCCAATATCTTCAATCTCATACTCTCCAAACTTCCAATTATATCTCCATCGGGGGGACCCTCTCTAAGTAGACGGTCTAACGACATACTTTCCGTCGCAGTAAGCTTTCTGTTTGATGTAGGGCGCCTCATCGAAGAAGTTGGGACTGGGACTATATTCGTGACATCACTATTGGATCTTGCTCTGGAATGAGTTGTAGTTGAAGATTGTGTGGCATCTTTTGGCACGGGCGGAATAATCTTTTGCAAAGCTTGCTTATGTTGTTGTGAGATCAGGGATGGTTGATTGAATGATGAACCTAGAGTGTGCGCGGACTGTAATCTTCTTAAAGCTCGGCGGGGAGATGCTGGCGGATTGAGGACAGAATGATTTGGAGGGGCCAGCGTGGGAAATTGAAAAGCGTCTTTGGTGGGGGATGAAGATGAAGATGCCATTTTGCTATCGCATTGTTTGTCGATATAGGATTAAGGATTCAGGATGGAGTGATAGTAATAAATTCGATTGTTTTGTTCTTGAGATCCAAAATGGTGAATATGATTATGTGAATACAATCAATCGCATGAAGTGAAGTATGGTATCGTTCTATTTTCTATTGTACTGTCTGTTATCAAATTATCAAATTGAGTTGTTGTCATGTCAGCAGAAGTCTGAGCGAAGTCTGAAGTGTGAAGGATGAAGTGAAGGGTGAAGGGTGAAGTGTGAAGTGTGAAGTGCGAAGTGTGGTTAAAGTGAAGCCGTGGCTGGTAAACCGCGAATTTTCGTGATAACACTTATACACAGCTACATAACTTACGACAACCACAAAAAAGCTACCTACCTACCTGATGTACAAACCTACAACGATATTGTCAACACTTTTTTCAGATGTTGATTGGAGTAGAATGACAATGATATCCTACTCAATGTCTTTCTGCTTTGACTTCAATCCAACAACATGTCGACAAGGGACCTAGGTACGGATACAGATTCTGGAAGACCGCGAAAGGCCGCATGGAAATATTACCACGTGATGATATATCATGTGATATTGAATCAATCTTCCAATTCGACGTGAGTCCTCAAATCTTGGAAATCTGGAGGCAAAAGAGGGAGCTTGATCGGATGTTGATATCTTTCTCGACAATAATCTCTCATCGACGCGGTGAATACTTTTTTATCAGCCCCAAACGCTCCATCCGCAGACCCTATTGTTAGGACTAACTCATATTGTATCTCCCAAGACATTTGGCTGACGGGAGGTTCCTTCATCCTCATCTCCGCGGGTTCTTGTTGGTAAAGGAAACATACTATCTCCAGTCTGGTGGTCTCGATGTTCAATAATCAAAATACAATTTTGCACTCCATGCCATTTACAATATAGATTTCAGCTCAGGAATATTAGCTTTTAAGTCTCCAAGCCTTTCAAGCCTCCAAAATTTTGAAATTATCATGATGTCTCGGAGCTTTTCAAGCCTCTTTTCATTCTTATCGCATCTTATCGGATTGCGATCTTCATCCCTCCCATTGCATCATGAAGCAAAACGGTCATTGGGTGGAGATTTCCCAATGGATAATCCGCGTGCTGCAACTTGCATGAACAAGGTTTGAGCTACCCTTGCGTGGCAATAGCCGAATCTACTGCTTGAAAGAGACAGCTTTGTGAAATTGTCAAAAATCTTGAAGAGCTGATCTTTTTTTATTTCCTATACCATACAATAGACTCACAAGGAAATCAATGAGAAACGCCATATCAATGGGTCATTTGTTCATTTGTTCTTTCAATCTCCCCTTGTCTCTTTATTCCTTGCCGCCAATGATTGGATAATGTACACAATAGAGTTTCCAGCTGTTGAAATTTCCAAGATTCCAGATGGAAGGAAAGCTTTTTTTTTAATGTTTTCCTTCGTCTTCTTTTGGTCCCTGGAGACCTATCTCCTTCATCTTCGCTTGACACTAATTTATAATTTCAAAAAAACTAGATCAATTTTAGCGAATTGCGTGCTCGGCAAATACGTCGACATGTTGAAAATATGCCCACCTCGCCCACTTCATCCACTACAAGTCCATTTATTTTGTTCCGGATTCACAAAGAGCTGTCCCCATTTCCCTTGGTCTCCCTTGGTTCCCTTGCTCTGCTTGGGGTTTTATACCGAAGATCTAGGCGGAAACTCTGTGTTCAACCAAATTAAGATCGGGGTAAAGAAAGCATAATTATGGTAACAATGGTAATGATGATTACATATCCACTAAAATGTGGTACATGTAACACTAGATCAACTTTGCCATGAAATAGACTGACAGGACAGTACGAAGTATACTACCGAGACTGCCTATGAAAAGAAGAGAATTTTATAGTAGAGAAGAACTCCGCTCTGAGAAGAAATGGGTAAAGAAATGTCTAGAGAAATGGTCAGAGTGTATTTCTAATCCCCCCGATAAATGACTTCCCCATATTATTCGTACACCGAATAACTGTGGTTACGTTTACACCCAAATCTATTTAAGACATTTGATTGTGAATTGAGATTCGAATGTATACCCTTGGTCCCTTGGAGATTGAAGGGCTTTTTCTAGAGTCCAGAGTACCTGCAGTACCTCTTCTCGAATCTTGAATCTTGAGTCTCGATACATCTCAAAGTTGTAGGATACTCCCTACCCTGTTGTATCAAGAAAGAGTAGCCATCCGCGACTTCCATCTCCACGTCCCCATAACCAGAAAATCGAATTCTAGAAATTTAGAGAATACCAATTAAAATACATACCAAACCCATTCTTAATAATAATTATTGGATTATTACCATAAGCAGGTACTTTCGCCATTTTAGATATACATCCATCAAACCACTTTATATTGTACCCTTGTCAACTAATGACATCTCTCCAGCACGATCCCGTCACCACGAATATCCTCTTCCATTTCGAGACAAATCTCCCGCAAGTCTCTCTAGCTTCACAGTAGTACAATATTAACACCCCCAAACTCGAAGAGTTTGCAAGCAAGTTATACTTGGCTTGACGTCTACTACCAAAGTATTTCAATTCAAAAGGCTCCAAATTCCGGATCAGCCTAAGGTTACACACAGGGATTCACTTATTTACCTGGTCGTTTCCTTTGCTCTTCTCTCTTCCATCTTATTCATCCACGAGCACGCAATACATTGGTGGCGCACCCCCAAATTTCAAAGAGGTCAATTGCTGAATGCCACTCTTGGATCACGTCTTACCTTTTCAAGTCTTTCGAGAACAAAAGCCTCTTTTTTACAATTAGAAGCTGCACTATCCATTCCAGCTTTCGACCTGCATTCGAATAGTTCCGATGTCAGACAGTTTTACTATTTAATAAATCACTTTTTTCTTCAATTGTCAGATACAAAATCATCTGATATCGACCCAATCTTCTGGGAGCAGATACGGCTATATCAGCCCTGCATCCGCTCATAAAGTTACAGATTCTTAGATAACCATCTGGGAGTAACTTGCAGATCGCCTTGTCATATCTGTCAGGTCAGATCTACTGACACCCACCCTTTGCGGAATAGCCTTTTTTTGCCCACTTAATCTTCCGCCATCTCAGGTTTCACAGCCAAGTTGCTTTTTACCACAATGGCTGCTACCAAAGTTGGCCATGGATTGGCTAAGGTCCTCGGTATCAAACTCAACTATCGCGATGAACTCAACAATCAGGAAATTTTACGAGGAGAGTCAGTCTTTTCCATTCAAACAGCCGATACATTCGTGGAGGAAGAACCTCGAAGTCTAGAATGGATCCAGGATACCCTTCCAAATCGACATGATCTCGCCGCTTATGGCCGCTCGCTATTTCCATTTTTAAGTTGGATTGGATGCTATAATTTGCAATGGTTGTTTGGAGATTTGGTAGCTGGTGAGTAGTACCGAATACTTTCCGATGAGTCTGATTGTTAATGTTGATCAGGTATTACTATCGGTGCTGTCGTCGTACCTCAGGGTATGGCTTATGCTACCCTCGCCGAGCTCGAACCTCAATTCGGTCTTTACTCATCCTTCATGGGAGTTCTTGTCTACTGGTTCTTCGCTACGTCAAAGGATATCACTATCGGACCTGTTGCTGTCATGTCGACTCTCGTTGGTCAAATCTTGGTGAAAGCTGCTGTCACCCATCCTGATATTCCTGGCCATGTCATTGCATCTTGTTTAGCTGTCATTGCTGGTTGCATCATTGCTTTTATTGGACTTATTCGATGCGGTTGGATTGTCGATTTGATTTCTCTCACTTCAATTTCGGCGTTCATGACTGGTTCCGCTATTAATATTGCTGTTGGACAAGTTCCAACCTTGATGGGTATCACAGGCTTCAGCTCTAGAGATTCAACCTATAAGGTTGTGATCAACACATTGAAGGGTCTTCCCAATACAAAACTTGATGCAGCCCTCGGCTTGACAGCCCTTTTTTTGTTATATGCGCTTAGAGCTGTAAGTTGTGAACCTTTGCCAACACCTTGATCATTACTAATTATCATTTTTAGGCTTGTAATTATGGAGCTAAGAAGTTCCCAAACCACAAAAGAGCATTCTTCTTCGCCGCAACTCTTCGAACCGTATCTGTCATTTTGTTATACACATTGGTTAGTTGGCTTGTAAACATGCATCATCGCAAGAAGCCACTCTTCAAGATTCTCGGTAAAGTTCCACGAGGATTTCAAAATGCTGCCGTGCCAGAAGTCAACTCTTCGATTATCGACGTCTTTGTAGGAGATTTACCAGCCACTGTCATCGTTCTCCTTATCGAGCACATCGCAATTTCGAAATCCTTCGGACGTGTCAACAACTATGTTATCAACCCATCTCAGGAGATGGTAGCTATTGGTGTCACCAACATCTTTGGCGCTTTCCTTGGTGGTTATCCAGTTACCGGTTCTTTTTCTCGTACAGCTATCAAATCGAAGGCTGGTGTTCGAACTCCATTCGCTGGTGTCATAACCGCTGTCATCGTTCTTCTTGCTATCTACGCACTTACGGCAGTCTTCTTTTACATTCCAAGTGCAGCTTTGTCTGCAGTCATTATTCACGCTGTCGGAGATCTCATCACACCCCCAAATACTGTTTATCAATTCTGGCGTGTATCCCCTCTCGAGGTTCCGATTTTCTTCGCAGGTGTCATTGTTACCGTTTTTACCACCATTGAAGATGGTATCTACGTAACTATTTGCGTTTCATTCGCCGTTCTCATTTTCCGAATTATTAAGGCTAGAGGACGCTTTCTTGGTAAAGTCAAGGTTACTTCAATCGGAGGTGAAATTGCCGAATATAGATCAGCACCTTTGGTCGACAATGGCACTTTCCCAAAATCTGATGCCACTCAATTCGAAGATTCTGGATCTCGAACAGTCTTCCTTCCTTTTGACCACGGTGATGGAACTAATCCAGAGGTTGATGTTCAAACTCCTTATCCTGGCATCTTCATCTATCGATTCTCAGAAGGATTCAATTATCCAAACGCCAATCACTATCTCGATCACCTTACCAATACAATCTTCGCAACAACCCGTCGAACTAACCCTAACCATTATGCTCGACCTGGTGATCGCCCATGGAATGACCCCGGTCCACGTCGCGGCAAAGCTCCTGAAGATCATAGCGACCGCCCTACCCTCAAAGCTATCATCCTCGACTTCAGCTCCGTTAACAATGTCGATATAACCTCCATCCAACAACTCATCGATGTCCGTAATCAACTCGATACTTATGCATCTCCTTCAGTCGTAGATTGGCATTTCACCTCTATCAATAACCGATGGACCAAGCGTGCTCTCGTTGCCGCTGGATTCGGATACCCAACTCCCGAGGAAGAAGGATCACACCGCTGGAAGCCCATTTTCTCAGTTGCGGAAATGGGAGGTCAAGACAGTGCGGCAGCAGCAGCAGAAGCTGAAACCAACGAAAAAGAAATCAAGGAACAGCGAACGCGCGAACGGGATTTGAGAAATGGAGATCAAATTAGGGGAGATAGTGAGAGTGGAAGTGGTAGTGATTTGAAAGCTGTGTCGAAGAACGTCACGAGGTCGAGAACGGCTGTTGTTACCGGTCTCAATAGACCATTATTCCACGTCGATCTTACGAGTGCGTTCCAGAGTGCAGTGGCAAATGTTAAAGCGAGAGAGGCGTTTGAGGAAAGAGGAGGTAGGGATACTGGGGTTGTGGCTTAAATATTGGGGATTTTGACGTTTTTGTTTTTGGATTGGTTACTTTTTTGGTCGTTTTGATACCACGAGTGCTTGGATATGATGATAAAATTATGGGGTTGGCAGGATGTTGGATGACTGGTCGGGCTGTTTCTATACGAAGTAATGGTCACGTACCGGATTCGGATTCACGTCCTTGAATAATATATAAAGAATTATTTCTGGAAAATTTCTTGTTCTTGTTTAATTTGCAACACGAAATCGTGATTTTGAAGTCTTCCTCGCCATCGTCCACCTGTGTCACTTATGTAGGCTACACCGCGAATTTTATGATCCCGTTGAGCCAAAGGCACTAAGATAGCTCAAGCATAGATAGGGATTCACTGTGCCAGATTTGTGTGCTTTAAAACTCTACGTGCCAATATCAACTTGTAGCGCAAAACATACAAGGGCTGAGCTTGTCATACGCTTGTCCATCAGTCCAATAGTAAGTATCAATCCCCTCTTATCGAAAATAGCAATTACAACCGCTCTCAACATGTGACGCAGCCCAATGATCCAAAGTCCTTAGATAAGATAGGATGAACCCTTCCTAAAATTAATATAATTCCAACATGTTGGTAGATCATATCATGATGTCGATAGAGCAAGGCGAGGGGATTTTAAACTTGGTCATCCACAAAGTTCTCTCAAGACTCGATATTGAAATCGTCTCAACATCAAGCTCTCAATGAACAGTCCCAATCATGAGGACTACCACCTGTCTAGCTCTAGTGACTACAGGAATATTGATCACCGTATATCTATACAAGAAACTCTCCGAATATCTCACCCTCACAGACCTCGAACGCAAAAATGGCCGCATGCAGCCAAGGAAATATCCACACAAGGATCCGCTTCTCGGACTCGATTTATTCTTCAAGATGGGCGCAGCGATGAAAACAGGAAAAGTACTCCAGACAAACCGAGAATTATACGCCACGCATGGGAAAATCTTCCAAAGCAACTCCTGGGGAACCCCGATCATTCACACCTGCGAATCCGAGAATATCAAAACGGTCCTCGCGCTTTCGTTTGGGAGTTTCGGAAAGGTGCAGGTTAAGCCGGAGAAATGGGGTGGATCGCTGGAGGCTCAGGGAATCTTTACCGCGGATGGGAAGATATGGCAACGCTCGCGTGCGCTCGTTCGACCTACGTTTGCGAGGACTGAGATTTCTAATTTTGCGGCTTTGGAGAAACATGTCGCGCGGTTTTTGGATCTACTCCCGCGTGATGACTCGACGGTTGATTTGCAACCGCTTACGAAGAATTTGGTATGGTGAATCTTTCCTTGCTATTGTTTGTTTTGTCATGGTTGGCTTAGCATTGTCTGCTTATTTGACTGGCTGACTGACTATTTCCAGTTTCTAGACATCTCCACCGAATTCTTGTTCGGTGAATCGGTAGAATCTCAATCCCCAAATGCCCCCTTCGATGCTCGAGAACTCCTCAATGAATTCTATATGACCATGCGTGGTCTCGGCTCACGAATGATGCTTGGCAAGCTGAAATTCATTCGCGGTCGAGATATCGAGTGGAAAAAGGCTTTCGGGAAAGTGCATGCCTATATTGACAAGCACGTCTGTCGGGTTCTGGAGAGCCAGAAGAGTGTAGAGAATAATGGAGACGAAGATGAGAGGACCACTAAAAAACAGTATATACTGTTGAACGAAATGGCAAAGGAAACGCAGGATCCGGTGGATTTACGCTATCAGCTTTTTCATGTATTTATCCCCGCTCACGATGCCACGGGGATAGCTGTTAGCGATATATTTTTTCATCTGGCTCGTGATGCGCATCGATGGGATAAACTGCGGAGAGAATTACTCGCTGCGACGACCGGACAGACGCTGAGTTTCGAAATCCTCAAGTCAATGAAGTACTTACGATATGTTTTCAATTAAAGTATGTATACTTGTTTCTTGCTTGATGATGTTCAAAGGTTCCCATATTTTTAATATTTTCTAGTAATGTAAGATCCAGTCTAATCAACCGTTTTCACCAGGTCTCCGTCTTCACCCCACCGCGGGCTTTCTACAACGAGTATGTTACAAAGACACCATTCTACCACTTGGAGGTGGGCCTGATGGTAAGGCCCCCTTCCTAGTCAGAAAGGGTAGTAATATTACATGTGATATTCACGCATTACATCGCGACAAAAGCTACTGCGGCAACGATGTCGATGATTTTCGACCCGAGAGATGGGAGGCCTTGCGACCAACTTGGGAATACCTTCATTTTTCAAGGGGGGCACGCATTTGCCCTGTTCAGCAGATGGTTTTTATTGACTCGGCGTATATTATTGTGAGGGTAATGCAGAACTTCTCGAAAATGGAAAGTCGGGATTCGAGACCCTGAATGGAACGGTTTAGGATGGCGGTGGAGAATGGGAGTGGGGTGAGAATTAAGTTGGTGCAGGATGAATTGGATGTTTAGGGGAATTTTGAGGAGATTTTGGACATGATACTAAAGAAAAATGTATCCTACCCAGATTTTACTTTGTCTGATTCCTCTTGAAGTATTCGATACAGTCAAAAGATCAGCATATTTTAATCAGGACACGAAAGAAAGTCATATTGTGTAGAACGCTTCCGATAATAATATGTTTATTAGAGTAGAGGAATATACAGAGAGCTTGTTTATCATTTTCTCTCTTCATCTTCTAGTGCGTCGACAAGATCTTCCCATTGATCGCTTGGTCTGCCAAATTTCCGAACCAAATTCCTGGCTAAAAACAAAATCCACAATAATAATATAACAAGCTCCATCCGCAACCTGAAGACTTTTCAGTATACTTATTAAGTATGGAATAATACTTAGACTGCACTTACAGAAGAAAAAGGAGATGTATGGGGAAAATATTACGGAAACGCCACGTTAATTAGCACTGAGGTACGAGAGACTATAGATAGTAGTGAAAGAATCCGAGATGCCAGAACGCAACCCAAAGCCAAAGCTATTGAAGGATCTGAACGTGAGAAGCCGAGGCAGGCTGTAAAAAATTTGAAAAGAGGAAAAGTCCTGTGATGCCAGGCTTGATTCGTCAGAACAGGAACACTGAGAAGGCAAATCTTCAATTATAATCGTAATGGCTGGGTATTATAACACCTGAACCTACTAAATTATCACTCACTACCATCCTTCTTTCCATCCCATTCGTCCAGTCCACCCCGTCAAAAGCAGGCCAAATCAATTCCTTACTCCTCCTTATACCTTATTCAGCATCAATGACCCTCACCTCCCTCGCGACCACATTGCAAAGCTCAACCCTGATCCCCGCCCCTAGAAGTACATGTATCCACATTCTTTGCGTATCGCTTAGCCTATCATTCTCGCTTTTGACTTCTACGAAGAGTACTTCTTGTTTTCTTCTCCTTTTGATGGTGGCTTGTGACTCATGTTTGGACTCGTTCTTCGCTTGCGGCTCTTTCTTTTCCTCCCTGACCTCTTCGAGGGTTTCGATCTTGACATCTTTCTCTTCTTTCAATTCCTTTTTCACCGGCTCTTGTTGCGTTGGCTCTTCCTCCACTTCATCCTCCACTCCATCATCCCATAAAAACAAATCAGGCACTCCACCCCCTCTCACCCGATACTCCTCCGCCATAACCCTCATCACCTTCCCCAACCCACTCCCAAAAGCCTCCACAATCCCCTCCAAGTCCTGCCTCTCGAACTCCCACTTCAAACCCACTACACACGTCTTTCTCTCCCCTTCCCTCTCCCAAACCCCCCTTATAATATCCGCTGCCATTCCATTCTCAATCTCCACAATTCGATGATTGATTTCCGACGCTCGAGCTTCATAGAATGACTCGGTGTGTAGGTCTAGAGGGCAAGTTTGGTATTCTGTCTGAAATACATTGGGGATGTAAAGAAATAGGATGTCGAAAAAGAGGTATGCGAATAAAGTGCGTAGAATGCCACCTTCAGAGTGGTAGCCGCGAAACCCGAGGCTGCGATAGTAACTTAGAGTCAATTGTTCAACGGAACATTCGGATGGGTTTGATGGAGATTCATATTCATCTAACCAAATGGTTTTGGTACTGCGTTGTCTCTCTTCAAATCCATTGGGTGCGCTGGATTTACGTCTGAGAGTTGTAGGTGTGAGATACGACTTTTTGATTTGAATTCCTTGAATAGTTGTTTCGATGGGTTTAGAGAGAAGAACATGCTCAAAATCGTGTTTTTCTCTCTTAGGAATCTTGAGTGTCTTCTCGAGTTTACGGATGCGTTTCTGTAAGTCATAATGGTAGATTGTATGGCAATGTCGATCTTGAAGACCTTGCTCACATGTTTTGAGCGAAATACGTTTCCAATGACGTTTTTGCTGTTCTGGATCTTTGATTCCTGGGGTTGGGAGGAGAGTATACATATAGTGTTCTTCTAGAAGAGCTTTGCGTTGATACCATGCGCCCCTTCGTGCTGAATGAAAAAGCTTTTGAGAAAGGAGTTCAATGAGTAAAGCGTATTCTTTTTCGTGGGACTTAAATCGTCCGAGTACGTAGAGGGCTTTATGCACAATGCGTGTATAGACCCATGCTGGAGAAAATCGACGAAGGTAGCCACCCTCTCCACTTTCATAAATGGAGTCTTCTTTGCATTGTTCTTCTGCCAGGAGAATTTTCCAACGGGGATATATAGCTTCGAAAGTTTCAAGAACTTGGTGTAGGTCGGACTTGCGTGGATGGCCATCGAGAATGTTGTCGACGCGGTACTGCGTTCGAATTGAGGCTTCAAATTCGAGGAGGGTGGGGCGGGTGGGAAAAATGTTGGTTGATCGTGAGACAATATAGGAGGGGAAGTTACGGCGGGATATTCTGGCAAGAATGATTGTGGTTAGAGATTTATCGGTCCATTCAGTTGATCTGTAGAAGACGAGATGGACTCGTTCGAATAAGTTTAAAGCTGGTAGTGAAAGTCGTATACACGGTCCTGTGATAGCCATGATCTTTCTGAGGAAATGAACATCTCTATTCATATGATCGAGACTGTCGTCTTCTTCTTCGGGAATCGATCCATCTGGAGTCGTAGGGTTTGATTTCAAAGCACTGTCGGCTCTTTTCAACCCAACATAACCGAGTCCAGCTTGCCTTTGACTTGTTTCACGGAGTGCTTTTAGTATATCAGCTTTATTTTTTCCTTGAACCTTGAGTTCTTTTGCCAAGTTCTTTAATTCATCAAGGTTCAATAGGGATAATGCCTCATCTAAGGTTTTGATCTGATCTTCTGACGAATCAGCAAAAGTCAACGAGTCTCCAAGGACTGTTCCTTCGGGAGGTCCCAACTCTGCTGGATTGACTTGAACTGTTGCGGTTGATACTGGTAATACTCGGGTAGATTGCAGAACTTTCGAAGCTGCAGAAACATCCGTTAAATCTCCATGATAACCCAAACGGTTTATACGATGCCATGCTGAAGTTTTTCGTAAGAAAAGACGTACATACCTATGTTCGTTAGCTCTCAAAAGTTATAATTTAGAGATAATAATCGGGACTTACAAATATTGAGCTTCATAATCCAATTCTCTCCACTCCTTGAAAACTTCCATTTCCTTCTCATCGAAGAGATGCCCTTCATCCTCTAACACAGTTTCCAATGCAAGGTTAAAAGCATCACTATAAATACTACTTTTACCCCTCTCCCAAGTCCTCCCAGTCAACCTCGCTTTGAGATCATCTGGAAGATTTTCATTCTCGGCACGCATTGCTTCATATTCAGCAATTGCATTCTTATTAATAACAACTGGTGGCAATGCACTCTCCAATTCCGTCACTCTGGGAGCCACAATCTGATCCGCTTCATTTTCCACTTCATCTTCCGAATCGGGAATTTCCGTACTTCTGAATTGAATTGGACTTCGGATCCGTGGGGATAAAGGTAATGGTTCATCTTCGTCGGAAGGACACCGAGAACTAAGATCATCGCCGTCTATACTCTCTGCAGTTTTGAAACGCTTTGAAGGTGGCAATAATTTATCTTTAAAGTCTTGCGGTATCTTACGTTGAGTTTTTCGACGTAGCATAACGTTGTGATTAGCGTTCTTAATTTCTTCGAGTACCATACCGAATGTTATGTATACAGAAGTTTTTCATCCATCGCATATGATTTTATGGCAAGAACGCATCTTCACATCCGCGTCTTCAAGCGCGTCAACCATTCCAATATACGCCTGAGCACGTTACCAGCTACCGTACGTTGTTCACCGCTTTGGCAGAAAGCAATTCTCCTCCACCCAATTACACAATCCAATCATAGCGACATAAACCTATACCCAAACCTTCATAAATCCACACCTAACTCCACATCCAGCATGTCGCAACCCGAAACGCCATCACCCGAAATCAACCCTAACAGCACACCCAGCATCAGTTCAGCCGCGCATACCTATCAACTCGCGATGCAAACACAATCGTCCTCCACACCCCCCTCATCCACACCCTCCGGCGTCCTCCAAATGCCTGGCGCAACACGCGATGTGGTTATGGAAGATGCGCCTCTTCATAGACCTGCAGTATGCCTTATACTTCCCCCAGACCCTGATCCTCCACCCATCCCTCCATCTTCTCCTTCCTCCCATCCTACAGATTCAATTGGACGTTTCCTCTCGCGACTGTCTTCTGCACTAGAATTCTCTGTACTTACTCATGCAACTCTTTCACAGTCTCCAGCCGCTGCGATTCTCCCACCCACTGCTCAAACTCAATCGCAAACACATTCTCATTCACCCATCTTACCCCCCTCGCATCAAGCTTCCACTTCGTCTGCGAATATAAATCGCGAAACAGCTTCTCCAGCGCCCGTTCCTGCGCGCACAAGTACGCCAGTACCGAAGGTAAATGGGAATGCGGAGAAGGAAAATTCTTCGAGAGCTACTAGCCAACATCCTGATACGGGGCCGTCGTTGCCAACTGAAGCAAGTGTGCATGGAGCGCCGGCACGGGTTTATTTGAATCAGACTGTTACAGGAAGTTTATTAGAGGGCATGAAACTATTAGCCAAGGACCAGTATGTACCTTGGATCTGCTGCCCGACAGGAATCTCTCACGGTGCGTATAAACTAACAATCATTTCTTAATAGACCAAAGGATCCTCTACGAGTATTGGGAGAATTTTTATTATCAAAATCTAAGGAATTGGAAGGAGGGAATTAAAAATAGATGGAGTTTAGATACAATACCCCTAGGCACATCAAAATCGTTTCAAGATGGCGTTCAAGGAGTGAGATATCACGTTAAAATGGTTGGACAATAATTGAGAACAAGGCTGGCGCTGGAAGTATTTCTTAATATTTAATTTGCTATTTAGTTTTTATGCCAATATAGCAGTACTCCTTCTCAAGAAAGTAGTATAGTTCGTGATGCAATTATGTCCACACCCCAACTCCATATCCATTTAGTCATGGTGAAACTTTTTATGCGACCATGGTGCTGGCAGTGGCACTCTCGTATCTCCAGGTTGGTGGGAGAACACCAACGGTCTTGTAGTAACGGGAGAGACGGTGGATACGGGATTCAATGAGAATCAAACGGAACTTGGAGTCCTTGTCCTTGCGGTTACGCTCGAGATGCTTGCGGACAGCGACAGCCTAGGTTTAATGAATTAGTATAACTCAACGTTAGCTGTGAGAATAGTATTGAACGAACCTTCTTGATCAACATGTAAAGGTCCTCTGGGATCTCTGGGGCAAGGCCTATTTTGTCACTCTGTCAGTCTATGACCAAGCAGAGGCGTTTGTAAAGATATAAGTTGACACATCATGGATGTACTATAATCCAATGATGGCATATATGGAACTATTCATGTAATATTGGATATCGTACCGTTGGACTTGAGGATTCTAAGAATCTTGTTACCTGTAGAAGTAAAAATGTTAGCATTCGTATTTCTCTTGAACAAAAATCCAACCCGCATCAATTGCAGAACGAGGAAATCAACATACCAGTAACAACCTTGACTTGAGCAATACCGTGAGAATCTCTCAAGACAACACCGATTTGGGAAGGAGCAGCACCCTTCTTGGCAAGCTTGCAGATTTGGTCAACAACTTGCTCTGGGGTGGTCTTGAGCCACGAAGGAGGAGCGCGGGAGTATGGGAGGGCAGAGGAAGATATTCCCTTTCCGTTGGAGTGAAGACGACCCATTTTTGCGGTATTTGTCGACGGTGATTAAACTGGTCGTTAGATTGAGATTGTCGAGAGGTGTTAAAGATTTGAAAATGTTCGTCGTCGCAAAATTATGTGTGTGGATTGTTCGTCGCTTAGTTTACGCTAAGAGGTGGTGTTTTCGGTGCTAGACTTAATATTGACTAGCGCAATCAGGACATCATAAGAAATTTCTCAAGTCCAGAGCTTTTTATTTCTCGACATCTTTGATTCACCAACAGAAGCAGGTAATGATCAATTCATCATAACTGTTTGAGAACCAGCCTCATCTTTTGTACTATCTATTCGGAACATTCAATGTCGTTGCGCTATTATTTAAATGTAAGAGATTCCCTTTCCATTCACAATCGACCGAGAAGACACAATGATGATATTTCTTTTTACTATTTTTCTGGTACCTCTTGTTTTAGGACTCTCTGCGGAGGGAACAATGAACTAACTGAACATCTGATTAACCTTCTCTGTCGTTACTTTTTCTATGATATTGTATATCTACACATGATCCGTAACTAACCTTGAAATAGAACACTCTCTCATGAACCAATTTCTCGCGTCGTAAAGGTCGACAATCTTGAAACGCATGTAATGTCTGGTGGACATCAGAAATGCCTATGGAGGATTTTACTTTTGTCCGACATCAATGTGCCAACACAATTGCACGACCACGGTCAGCCTAGATTGATGATATTTTACATATGATATTGCCAGTCATGCTCTTCATTCATGGTATAGGTAGGTCTACGAAATGGATTTGGATCTCGAGAATCGTGTACTCCTTCAAGTGATGTGATGCTTATTTGGCGAGAGGGAAAACTTCTATGCTCTATTATATAGAATACAATAATGTTTTCTAATGTCTTGTAACGCTGTCTATTAATTTGATTGTCGTGTGATTTTTCTCGATTCAGTGATTTGCTTCACTTCATACTGCATGACCCCATTGGAGTTTATGGAATCAATTTAATCGGTGTGGAATTCTCTGGCTATCAACGACGCAATTTCGTAGAGTAGTCACAGTGTTGCATACTACCAGATCGTCTGCGTTCGACCTTCATATATTTCCATCAAGGTTCTAATAGATATCTACGTGGGCAATTCTGTAAGCTTGTGGGACCTTTTCATCAGTGCAAATCAAGTTCACGAGTGATTACTTTAAAGTCTTCAGATTCAGCCAACAAACCTGTTCCCTAACCTGTCAAGTATTCGTCCTGGCAACAACTCTCTTCTCAGGTTACCTTCCCAATCTAACACAGACACACACTTCATAACTAAATAGTGACCTCCCTTCTCCTAACCTTCCTCCGCGCTATCTTCCATGACACCCCTTACTTGATTTCCTTCTAGTTCTCCTGATGCTACTTCTCAACATACATAATCTTGTGATTTTTACCAACGAATTCGATTCGTCAGCCATCCCCCGCAAATTATGAAGACCTGCAAGGAAAGAGGTTAATTCATACCTTTTCACTTCGATTGAACTCTTTAAGATATTCTCGCACAGTAAGTTTTCGACATATCATGATTCTTCAACACATTTCCGTCTCTACCGCACTATCATCAAATCATTTGGCCATTCTTCACTTCAAGATTGCTCATGTCCCTTCAGCAAAATAAGAAGCTAATTATGTGTGTCCCACTCACTTGGCGCAGATCTCTTCATCTACGCATCTACAGCAACATCAGTCAATGTTTTTTTTTAATAATACTCTTTTTATCACTACCTGTATTGATAAAGAAAGAAGCGTATAGATACAAATTAGATTAGCTCGAGTTCGGATGCGGAGTATGTTCTTTTGGGCTCAGGTCGCGTTTTGGATAAGCGAATGGGTTGACGGGCTTTGGGAGGAGGGTTAGACTGGGCAATTTAGAAGAAGGGGGGAGGGGAATGGAAGGAATATCTGACTGGTGAGAATGAGAATCTTGTGTGATTGTGGATTTTCTGGTTGTATGAGGACGTTAGTTAAATTTCCAATTGAAAATTGACATTGTTATCTATTGGGTCTAGAGCGGAGAGGAAGGGGAAAATTTCAAGTAGATAGATATAGTATCCATTCCGAGGCACTGGTCATCACGATCTCAAGCTCGATTCAAGGGTCTCGGACTCTCCTGATCAGGCATGTGTGTACAGCAAAGTCTATGAGAAATGAGGAATCAGACTTCAGCTTCTGAATCTTGAGAGGAAATCCTTGCTTAAATACAATTTCAAAGAGTCTAAATCCACTCTAGGATATCTAAAGGAATCGTAGATGTGATGCTATTGATCTTGATGCATAAGCGTGATTTTAGCTAGAAACCCACGAAGAGACGGTCTCCATGGGTTATACTCAAGTATATAATCAAGATTTTCTTTTCATCTGCATTACTCAATGTCTCTCGTGGTTAGCCAGTACTGAACCCTCGTTATGAGATGCAAACAATATCCATCATCTGATTTCTGATGATATCGGGCTTGGACTAGCTCCCCTATGGTACGGCAATGTCATACTAAAGAGAGTGGATACTTGTGTATGTGAAGACCCAAGGTCTTGTTGGATTCAAGAATTAGGGAAGTCATATGAATACTGATGATGCTGTGGTTCAACAGTATCTAGCAACTTAAGCAAACTACGAGCTTAAAGATATTTGGCTTCTATTGGATGTTGTGGACTTGACTTCATTACATCTCCATGATGGATACCCAACGCTGTCAGAAGAATATACATAAATCATAATCAAGCACAGTACAAACAGGAGTGAAATAATCAGATAATTGGTTTAGATATTTTCTATTTGATGTCATCATAATACATACAAACACTACTGATAAAGTACAGATCGTCATTACATAGGCGGGGTATATCCCATACCTAATCCGAGATCTCGGGACTCGAGATCTCTATGTATACCTACTACAACTGTAGCAGTATTAGTACCCTCGAACCAGTAAGTTCGATGACCATTTCGGCCTATGAATGGGTATCTGGGTATTGTAAACACATTATACCCCATCCCCCTCCATAATTCTACCCACCCGGTCGGAGCCCTTTCGTACCCGACCGGCCTTTTCTTGGACAAAGGAAAAAGGTTTTGTTCCAGCTTTAGGCCTTTTTATATGCTGACTTGATTCATGTAGGTGACTATCCAAAGTCTTTTCATCCCGCGTGGGGTGACGAGCCGAGCTCTCTATTTCTTCTAGCTCCATGGCCTAGCCAAGCCGCCGAGTCGCCAAGCCACCAAACTCCTGTTTGACCCTTCGCAAGGGACAGTATGAAACATCGCTTAAAAATGCTTGAAAATAAATAAAATATACATGTCGAACTCATATCAGAATTTATTCGTGTTTGAATTCATGGGTGGAGCATATGTTGTGGTTGAATCCCATGATTGTGGTGGATGGGGTTTGGAAAATGAACGTGACGGTGATTTATATCTTGCTTCTCTGCCAAAGTAGTCTGGTGTTTCTCGACCACTTTTTCGAATGGGTGAAATTGGAGTGACGGCGTCTGGAGTTCCGTATGCCTCTATGTTCTTGCTGTCGCGTTGATCTCGATCCTTGCTAAGCATTTCGTATGACCTGGGATCTTTAAAGGCGTGAACATCGGCGCTGACGAATTCATTGTTGGGCTTTATTTTTCCACGGTACATTTCATACCATCCGGTAATCATTGCCTTTCTTCCCAAGAATATTGCTGCCCAGAAGCCATTGAACTAAATCACATTAGCACTTGAGTAAAATAACGTTGAAAATGGGGAGAACTTACGGATAGCATGACAAGAACCGCACCAACGGTAGCCTCGTTCACCACTAGAGATTTCGCTAAAGGTAAACACTCTTTTTTACCTCCACCAGTTCGCACCAAACAGGTTAACCACTGCTGGGCCTTGGTAGGGTCCTTGAGGATATTTGTTTCTAAATCATCCATGAAGACAAACACGATCGCAAAGAATGTGACATCAGCGATAATCACTAGTACAATAGCGATACCTCTCCATTGTAACTCAATCACTCGACGAACTCGACGATATGCTTGTCGTGGTGAGACAGTGCGCACACTGTTGGTGTACGAAGGCAGAACTCCTGAAGTTTCCGTGGTGTTGGAACTGTCTGCGAGGGATGAAAGATACACTTTGATGCAGTAACCGAAAGTAACGAACTGGATGATGACGGTGGCGCCAGAAAATATCAAAAGAGGAATCCAGAAGTCCGCTAAACTGTTCTTGTGATTGATATGGCAAGTATCTCCAAATCGGAAGGAAACACCACTAAAGATCATTCCAAAACATAATGCAACGGCCGGTATTCCCCACCCAGTAGCAAGAGCTCCCCACATGAATGAATTTCCAATTATCACCTGCCAACAGATCTGTAGATGTAAGGCGAGGGACCTTAAGAAGACCCACATTACACCACACCAGCCACCAGCCATTATGAATGCGCCGGAGATTGCACAAGTAAAGTTAGTGCTCATATCGTTCGGGGTAATTGCGTTATAGCATTGATCGGGGTTTGCGCTTAATGGTATAATGAAACCCAACTTTTGGCGACATATGTTAGGAAACGGTTGATAGAAGGCACGGGGACCAGTGACTCACCTGCATCAAAACTGTAGCAATAACCAAGCAGATACTGAGGTAGTGCCTATGTGTCTTCTCGACTGGCAGAAATGCGAAGCATATCAACAAGTATATAGAGCATACCATCGCCGCTACACTGACCCAATTTGCGGATTCGCTGAGGGTGTGGATGCTTTCACCGTAAAGCCATTCAGTCTGTGGACATGGCAAGCAGCAAAAGATCCCCAAGATGGTAGAGCAAAATCTTCCATCGGTAACTATATGTTGTCAGCATGGTGAAATGGACCGGAGAGCATGCAAGACATACAACCACCCGTCGATGGGAAGAGATCTGCCTCAAGGAACGGCGCTGGACACCTGCCCTGGCCAAAAACTGTCGAATTAGAGCCACTCATTGTGGAGATGAGAATCAACAATCGTAATAGAGGAACACCAAATCGATTGAAAATGACGGCAGCCGGGTGTGTGAACTTTCCTGATTCTCACACCGGACCGGCCGTATATCAATGGACGGACAGGAAGCTTAAAAACACTATATGCTGTGGCGTTCTTCAGCTGTCATATATTTTTGGAAGTTAAACTTTTGTAATCGTCATGTGGTATATTACGAAACCAGTGACGGGAAAGTCTAGTATGTTTGAACGCTCGGTGGTGCGTAGGCCCGTGGGGTATAGTACTGGAAGAGTTTCATAAGGCCATCGCCAGGTGCTTTGACAATACTTCAGATGATATCAAGAAAGCAGAGAGAATTCAAAAATGGAACTGGAACGTTTGTGTATGATACAGATATGAGAAAAATAGAAACCGATCCAAATGGATAGAATGGGGAATACAAGCCTGCATATGTATAAGGCGACATAAGTGCAGTCTGAGTACCATAGGTGGAGTCTCGTAGCTTGGGACGCACGCGAGGGTCTTGCCCATGATGGTCTTCTGGCTCCACGATGAGCCAGGATTGGTCTTTCCTTATGCCTTCCTTGAAGGGACGGTAGGACGAATCCCTGTGAGAAGATGGTGTTCCGGCCAGCAAAAGACGCAGATGAAGTCTTGAGTATCAACTAGTGGTTGACCGGATTAGGATATAAATCCACCTTGCAGATTTGATTGGAAGAAAACATTTGCGTGTAAAGACACAATATTACAATATTTGAACAAGGAATATAGCATTCCTGGGTTATCGGAGAGAAAGGATACATTTGGGAGGAGGTTGCCAATTGGCAAGCTGAAGAGTGGTTGAGAAAGTTTTGGAGAAATACTGGTGATGGGTATTTTTTTCCCTGTGTCTAAGAAAATCTCGGCCAACGAGCTGAATCATTGGGTGTAAGAGTGTGGTAAGTTGATTGCCTTTGCATGGATACGATGACCAGGTCACCTTGCAATTTGCGTCTCGGGGGATCCACTCTTGACTTTTCCATATTAGGTCTTTTCTCCATGGCTAATTGATACCATTGGATGATCAGGTTGTTGGTTTATTGTTGACTGTTCTCAGATATAAGTTATAATTGGCACGGGCGAGGAAGAAATGCCCAACAAAGAAAATGAATTGAATTGAATTCAATCCAACCCAACCCAACCCAACCAGAAGAGCGTTGATAAAGAAAGCCACCACAAGAATTTACGAGGGGGAGGCGTTGTTTACTCAACTGTGTATTCCAAATTGCTCTGTTTATAGGTAGTCATCATCAACAACATATTTCTTTTTTCTTTTCGCTTTCCTATACCGAGCCGTGGCCCCCTCTTCCCCCTCAATTAGAACTCCGCAATTTGCTAGGAGGTAATACACCCTTTTCGCTTACAGGCACAAGCTTACAATTAGGCCTACACAAAATTTGCTAGATACCAGCTAACGTATTCCGCAGTCCACTCACTCATTTGCCCACCCACACACATTCTTTCAACTAATTGCAGATGTGTAGACATACATATATGCAGGTCCAAAGGTCGCGCGTAAGGTCGTATTTCATCATCAATTATGTTACAACCCCTGATCAATATCACAAAAGCTTTATTGTAGTTTATCCGATCGATGATCTACTGTTGTAGAGTTCTAATAGATGTGATCATGGTTCGGAAAGAAGAAGATCACATTTCCTTAAACAAAGTTTGGGAGATCGTACTACCCCAAAGGCCCACTCAACAAGAAGCGAGTCGCGACCTCGGTTTTTTAATTTGGAATTGAGGATCCGACGAATTCCAAACTTTAATACTCGAATATATCATACTTTGTACTAAGACCGTAAAGTATCTAATAAACACGAGGAGACTTGGATAACCTAGATACCTGAAAGCAATGTCGATTCTAAAGCTGTTGACTTAATTTTGACAGGTGGGTCTGAAATCATGCGATTGGACTTCCTAATTGAACACAACGCCAACGAGAACGGAGAGTTCAAGTCAGGCGATATATGGCAAGAGCTCCTTGTATTGTCGAAGTCACGTCTTCCCATGGATTTCTTCTACCGGCGAATTTAATGTGTATGGAAGCAAAGAAGCCACCGTGTAGTGCGTACTAGAACATAATGTACTAAAATAGGCTAGATACATTTGATATTTGGCACAATATCGTGCCGTCTCACTCAAACACACCATACGAAAGGTCATTCTTAACCACTGTACCGTATTTTTTGAGTCCTCCTGGAATTCGTGTACATTTTGTTGGAATCGACCCGCGATCTTGCCACAACTTCCACTTTTTGTCCACGCAATGAGGCTGGGCAGAGTGGCTTAAATATCATGCAGAACGACGGAGAGGCAAAGTCAGTCGTAATGTAATCATAATCATCAGCCAGCCATCCACCGTACAAACACGTCAACGTCGAGTCTCATCCAAAGGATAGACAATCGACAAAGTCGAAAAAGGAAGTGCTCTCGTTTATGTTTACATTTACATAATCATCTGCATGTCGGCAGGATTGGGTCTGGAAAAGTAGTGGAGGCAAGCAAACTGTTGTTTACGGTCCCACAGTGCCCTGAAGCTAATGATTGGTTTGAAGCTAATGTAGATGAAATAGTCTAGTCCGTCATACCAGGTACCGGAGAGCCCCGCTGCTTTGAAAAAATTGCTGTTCAGCATGCTGAGAGGTTGAATTCTTTACGACCATCCCCACGCCATTATCCGCCAAAGTTGATATCACAACGACATCTCATATTCAATGTACTGTTGGCTGTAACTTTGACGCCGAAGCTGACGTCTGTTAGCCATCGTACAAGCGTAACAGCATGAATGATGTTGCTACCGCGAAGGGATTACTCTTGAATTCTGGATCCGTATTCTCAACTAACCTATCAAGCACCCGCAGAGGGATCTGTTTTAAGTGACAATGATCGTCCAACATCTCCGAAAAGACCCTCCTTTTTATACCGTCATCCACTTTGGGAATCTATGCTGCGGGGCTGGCCGCCGATTATGTTTATCAATCTTGACTCGAATGGAAAGTCTTTTGCCAAAATTTTGATTTATATTTGAGGAAGGTATTTGATGCAAGGCAGATTGAATCTCTGCCTGGCTGGATTCTGAATCTCTACTTCGCATATCGGCTCCAGGTTTTTATAAATGCTCATTTCGCGTACAAGAAAAGAGGTGTGGTCACTGCGTACATCGCCGCCCAGATGGCCCCCAAAACCAGCTCGATTAATCCCAGTGCAAAACAACTGCAATTACAAAAATAATATCTGTCCTACGAGTAGGCACCTGCTTTCCTGCAATACTGCGTACTTTCTTGCATCACAAATGAACTTATTGGGTACAACCCCCCTTTGATTGCCATACCACACATTCTTATCTGTCTGTTAAAATCCCATCAAAGCTGGTAGGATGAACAGGAAATGTACACGCTCGTCACGAGCACGTGGTAGTGGAGACTCTCTTCGTTTGACCCTCTTTGTCTCACTCGTCGATCTATCGTTCCTGTGTGAATATCGTCATCCTCGTTCATTTGGAAACATGGACATTGTTCATGCAATAGAAGTTCATAAAGATTTCTCACGGATCAAATTCTCGCCGGGCTTGTATCAATAGGTAGTTTCAGACATATCACATCGGCACTCACGCTACAGAACCTTCATAAGACCCTCTGAGCACTATGACGATATACCATAATATTTGGTAATATTTACATTGCTAATTTTACAGATACTCGATTTTCTTGCCTACAACGTTCGCGCGGCAATTTTATCTTCGCCTATCTAGACTGTGCCCCCTCAGCCTTCCTCCGAATGTCATGCTAGTTTTCTGTGTATAAGATTGTTATTATCCTTCCAATCGCGAGCTGAGAATGAAGAGTAATTTCTACTTTCAAGGAAATTGCGATGTCCCACTATCCTGATGAAAAAAATACATTGCAGAAACTCCCTCTGCATCTTCAACTCAACTCCATAATTGCTCTTCATCAATATTCCAGAATCATCAAGTGTTTCAAACTGAATTTGCTTCACCTTTCCGCTAGATAACAATTTCTCGCTAGTATACTCAAAGTTCACGAACCAGTTCCTCGTCTACGGAGTATCTGCAACCTCCCACTTCTAGAAGCAATATTTTTTTTAGAACATATCACACAACCGTTGTAACAGCTAAGCCCTACGGATTTGAAGACTAACTATAACAACGCTTAGGCTCAAATTCCTCTTGATGCCTCACTCCATATCACAAACCAGCCAGTTGAATGACCGCTAAAGGTTTATGCTGTCATTGTATCAGGATTCAAAATGAGATATGACAGCCGCACTGACCTCCTATATCTATCTCATTCTGGCTCCACCATCAATTCTAACATAACATAATCCGCATTGCATCGGATAACATCCCAAATGATACATATGTAAATATGTACTCTGCACCTCTGTCCAGATATCAAGATCACGACCGAGACTCCGACCCGACTACTTGGAACGGCTCGAGACTCGAATCTATTACTAGGTACATACGTTAGTACATCCAAATTAATCAATCCCTTACGCAGTACATAAGTCTCGGTACAAAGTCACACATTTGTAGAGAATATATCCTGAATAGGCGAGAGCTAACACTATTCCTTGAAGGTGATATAGATCTCAGGGATCGTGCAGATACATCCACTAGGATGGTTTTAAATTTTTAGGTGAGAATATACCTAGGAAGATGAGAAAATAGCGTCTGAAGCGGATAAACAGGAGAATTTTAAGGTTACATTCACTGCACGCGAACTCACTACGTAAAGCGTTTCTGAACTGGTGAGGTAAACATTGTCTTCTTCGCCATGAAACTAGAATGATGCGGGTGAGACGTACGGCAGCTTCGTACGTACGAGGCCTGTCGTGGGTGCTTGCTCGTCGTGCTGGAATGCGATGTAGCCAAACGCCATGAGCTGGACCCAAGTGTTCGTTTATGTCGTGATTTCCACGTTCATTCATGGATTGCTTTCATATAGCATTACCTGTCAGTGACCCCAGCTGTGACCGTCAGATCATATCACCAGGAACATTCGTATATCTATCAATCGCTACCGAAAATTACACCACCTTTCGTGCTAGGCTTTTGTAGGCTTCGAGGTATGTACATATCAGTCAGCCTCGTAGATACTTCTCGCTCTATTTTTCTTCTTTTTATCATCTGTAAACGACAATGCGATATACGACATCTCATTGGCACTTATCTGTGTCAGGAATCAGGTGGAATTTTAATAGTATGACCGGAAGAATCAGCGCGGAACCCCGGGCTTACGGCTACGGACGGTAGATACCGTTGTAAAGTCAGCTTACTGTTATTGTTTATTTGTTTGTTGGTGGTTTGTAGGCTGTGGGTTCTTTGCCTGTTTTCCCCGAGAAGAAGAAAACGGGGGAAACGGATTACGGGGCGAGGGAAGAGGGGTGGATGGATAGTTTGTAATGTTATGTTATGTCATCTTGGAGGGGTGGAATCTAGAATCTAGATGCAATCGAAAAAACCATTGTACAGCAAGCTGGGGTTTACACAGTGGACGATTTCAATGCTGTTGTGTGAAGTTGTCTCAAACTAGAAGGATTATACAATAAGACCAACCGAATTAAGACCGAATATTGCTATCGCTACCAATGTTATCGTTCAACTTCATTTCGATCATACTCTGTATACATTATCTACTACATCGTACATTCGTATGTAACATTCCCACCTTGTCATGCCTGAAACCCTTACAACACTAAGCTCTGAAGGCTTCGCATATTTTTGCGATTGCGTGTGGTGTGGTAGCATTCCATATTTACAGGCTACAGGCACGTCAATGCCGGATGGAAGTTACCATTCTAGCCTTACCACCGACCCGTCTAAGCTGGTCTATTTTGCCCCTGGGCGGGCTTGGAATTTGAAATGAATTGAATCCGGAGGTGGGTACTAGGGTGAGATATGCACAGGATGGTAATCTTACAGTCTCCGAATGTTTGCATAGGAGCTACTGTGTGTGCTCCGTGTGAAAACTGCAGATGGGCGCGGTGGATTGATAGGTACCAAGATACTTGGACAATGTGATCGATGTGCATCTCTTCAGGTGTGGGAAATCCGTGAATGGATTACGCGCTTTTGTTACTGCTTCTGGAAACTTTCCTTTTTTGAGTCTTGGCATATAAGTATCCTTCATCCTTCATCTCACGTTACAATGAGTTGACTGAGTTCGTTGAGGAAAAGTTCCTCGATCCAAATGTTGGTGATACGGCCTACATACAATACAGCAGCAAAGGTGTTACCACCTATGAAATTCTTTATTATCATTTTCGTATAGATTGTAAATCATCTGCAATTTGATTGGATGACTCGCGGTACGTACTCAATCACTAAGGTGTTCCTGCATAAGTGTGCTCACGCCGAATGTAAGCTTCATTTTATGCCGCCCGATGTAATATTTGAGATGCAGAGAGACGCACTGCAGAGATCATTCATCAATTGGCCAAAATACACTACGTACATATCCCCACCATTTTTCTCTCTTTTTTTTTACCTATATCCCATCCCATCAGAATGGGTGGTTATTCATCTAAAGATTGTACGTACGACGGGAGCTGGAGAAAAACAACAACAAATTCCTTTGGAGCGCAATTGCCGAATCCATGTTACAATCAAAAAAAAAAAATGAAGGTATAGAATCCTTCGAGAATATTCGGGACGGATCATTAACCTTCTACGGTTGACTCTATACTGTAACCTTGTGCTTTGAACCCCAAACTTCTCTTCCTTCGGACGGGACGTTATTAGAATACGATCGTTTTGTGGGGAATGAACTCGTTTGCGATTTCCCTGTCTTGTTTCTTTTACCAGCAGTCCTTGTGCTCCGTGAACAAGGCGATTTTTGGAAGCTTCTCTCGCGTGTTTGTTGGTTGAACTTGAACTCGGATGGGTAATTTACAAATCGATTCGCTTCATGGCGATGACATACCAATAACAATACCCAATACCAACTGTCTAGTATGTTACACAACAGCAGAAGGTCCGAATACATCTCAGAAGGAGACCTGGGGATCACTCGATCGTCGGGTTTTCAGTTAGTATTTGGCATTTGGTTTGTAGGTCGTTATTCAACGTCATTCGGGTAGTCTCTGTGTTCGATGCCAAGTAAATTTTTGACAGTGTAAGTGGCACGATGCGCATTCGCTTCTCTTTTTGTTTTCTCTGGGGAGAAGTCTTGGTATTATTTTGCTGGATGGAATGATAATTGCAGATGCTACCCAAGTTTAATTGGGTAATGACAATTTGGGGTGGATGCATCCTGAGTGCGGGGATGCTGTGAAGGGCGGAAGAGCCTTTCCTCCATCCATTCATCCATCCATTTCCATTGTACCGAGTGGTTTTATCCTTCCGTTTCCTTTCTTCCAGAACATTGCTGTCAGGCTTCAAGTTTGTTTCAGAATTAAAGGTTGCATATTGTACAGATGCACTCTCTGCATTGATATTAGTTTATGTGCTTCAATTGTATGCAATCCTCGAGTATACTCTCCAATGCATCAGTGCATGATATATGAGGGCTGTAGAACAATTTCATACATACATGGAGAAGATAATTCTCCTCAAGAGGGGTTGGCGCATGTTGCGGAAGGGGCCATACGAGAGCAGGCGTCGTCAGCTAGTACTGATAATGCATAAACTATCGCTGTTAGATTGTAATTGCGGTTGTCGGATTGCTTGGTATCCGAATCTGAAAGTACTCCAGACTGTGTCCGGCGGATTTCACGTTTATGTAATAATTAACGTTGCACTTGAAGTGAAGCGACGTTCATGCAACGGATAGTAGTAGTGAGCGAAATCTTTGATTTACGTCGAATTACTATACCAGACATAGAGAGAGATGTATTGAGGTGAAATGGGCTGCCAAAATTCTATCTTTCCTCATAGCATGATATCTGAAACTCAATATCCGGAGAGAAGGCACTTGTCAATAGTAATTGGAAGCACTTACATTCTGGGACTTTCTTCATTTTCTCTTGCGCTGCAGATTACAGGGTTTTTTTCTGGCTATCACAGCATAGCATGATTCATTGAACTTTCATCTTACTTAAAACCATCCCTTGGGCACATGAAGTAACCTTTGATTCTCGTAGACTGCTGAATATACTCTTTTAACCTCCACAGTAACATTTTCGGAAGGCACATATTTATATATCCTATGAACAGCATAAGTACAAGAGCCTCACAATTACCGAAACATTAGCAAATTGCATGGAATGCCGCCCGCTTGGCCGTACGAATTGTATAACAATATACCAAACCTCAGTCTTCGAGCGGCGAGCTGTGTGCATTCCTCTGTCATTATAAGGTGTGCACTATCCATCAAATTTGTTTTTGCTGTAAATGAGACTAAAATTTGAGGAGTTTACAATTTGTAGATCTGGATCAACAAAACTCATTCCTATGGTAGCCAACACCTTCGGATTTGATGAGAAAAGGGTCGGGATTGTGGAATGATGGGAGTGATATTCCACACATTCTAGTTATTATTTTCAAAGGGCTTACTTGTCTAGAACCATTACCATGATAAACAGTATACATATATTACTTTTCGATCACTATGAAAACCTTTTAGTGGGGGCACTGAGGCGCCTGGTTCTGTTCCCACAGTCTCATGAAAAGCGTGGAGATACTTTCTTTCGCTCACAACGATTACAGGTTGATATATGCCACGTTCAACTACCTATCAACAATTATTTGTTAACTTTCTAACCCTCACCAAAAATAAAAGATTGAACGACGGCTTTCCACATTTGCCGAGTATCTGAACATTTGAGAAATAGCTTCATCATGTTTCCGATACCTATATATTCATCTACTTTCCAATTTTATTCTCCAAACTCCAGACGGTGTACTATTCTCATGTTCACAAACACTGTTACCCGGAGGTCAAGAACATAGGAGGCCAGCCAGTGTTTGGTGGACTGGCAAATACATATATATTAGGAGATCTCTCCCACATTGCGAAAAGTCAAATTGATCACTTCAAGTCATAAAATAAGGTCAATTCTGTGTGAGAGTCTTATACGCAAATGAATGATTGTATCGTCATTAGTTAAGGGCGAAGTTAATTAGGTAAAGTCTTTTTAGTGCCTAGATAGATACGTGCAAACTCTCTCATTTATCTTCATCATTGATTGCATCTTTTCGCGCAGGAGAATAGAATAAACCCTATAACATGACGAAGGATATAGCGTAGCTAAATCTATCTATGGTGGTAATAAAAACTTTGACCCTCAACTAGTATTAGAATCAGTCGGTATAGCTTCCAGGAGAAGCTAGAATTCCATTCAAAATAATGAAAACCCTACACTGTTAGCTTTGAGAAATATTTATTCTCTGAATGTCTAGATTCTGGCCCTTCCAGAGTAAAACCTAAACACATTCTGGAGACATACGACAAAACCTCGGGGTTCAAGCTTGTTGACTAGCTTTTAATGAACTTGTCGTGAATTATCTTGGATGGTAAAAAGCTAGATTCAATTATTTTGGTTGGGGTTACACTTCGTCCTCAGCTGTTAGGAGGGAAGCAAGAAAACCCCGTGGATGAATCGAGGGTCGCTTGGAGGATATATATCTCATACAGGGGCAAAGGTTGATAACAGTCTACTGAGATAGAATATCTCAGACTATCGAAAGTTTTCAATTTGATCACCAAGATAGATATTTTGAATCGAATCTTTACCATCATTCTTTCCAAGTAAGGACTATTCGTCTCAAGACGACTCCCAAGATGCGCGTTACAATGAGCCACCATGTGTTCTTTAAAATTTATCAAGATCAAAAGTAAAAACAGCATTTTACTAAAAGATCCAGAGGAAGAGTTTACTCACTGGTGTTTTTTTGCGAATGTGTAATCCTCAGATATTGAAATGAGGGTTTTGAGTTCGTCGATATTTCAAACACAAGAGCTTCCGAGGGGGAAGGTAGCTATTGCCATCTTCATCGTTTGTAGATGGGGCCCATCATGTTGGATTTTATTCTACAGTATCTATTCAGATACTCTATATAACATATCCGATGGGTGCTCACTCATTTCACAGCCCAGATTACTGAGATATGCCGGAAACTCGACGTTTATCATCCATGTAGATTCTAGCTTCGTTCAAAAATTTAACAGTCATTATACAGCTTTGATTTAAACATTCGGGATTCAATATCAGATTTCACAAATGTTATACCCGTGATGAAAATTATCCTGTGAAGATTTCAGTATCGAACGTGAATTCTGCTCGTCTTCTTTGACTTGTTGCTTGCTACCACGAAGAGGAAATAGGAGGATACACACATGATATTCCTCCCAAGATGGATACATACTATCACATGAATCCCACATTCCATCTCCGTGAACTCCTGCACACCTATATATCCAATCCAATCCGATTCACAAAACAACAAACAAACAAAGCCGAAAGCCCGCCCGCCCGAGAACATCGTTCAAGCCGTAAGCCTACAACCCCTTAAACAAATATCCAAGCGATATGACCAACAAAAACAGAATTATATCTGTACATCCCCAGTCAAACCTATAATTTCCTTCCTATTCCTAATCCTGACTAAAACTATAATATTACTTTCTCCGATTGATATTAGCAGGTATTCAACGACAGATACAGAACGAGATGAATTCAACTCCCCCTGTGGATTCTGTGGATTCTATTCTCACAAATGCTGAGAGAGAAGAAAGTGAGTGCACTTTGAGATCTTTTCCTTGGTTCGGAAAAGAGGGTTTATCATACCATAAACAGATATATACATACATATACACACATAGCACATACACGTCCAAACCCATACACAACTCTCATCCCCTCCGAGCGCCCCATCCAACCCCTCCAAACCAACACATTCCACAACCTAGATCCAAGCAGCTATTCCAACTTCCAATTCCCAATTCCCAACATCCACCACTAATCTCACCAATCTCACCAACCTCACAAACAGCGTATCTATCACAAGCATCCTCCTTCAATATTTAACCAAGCAAAAGATTTCCCTGCGCCTAACCCATTCTCAGACAATCCTGAAAATAAAAACGGTTATTCATTCTATCACCTATATAGTATAACTACACTATACTATATGCCTTTTTTTCTCTTTCTCAATTATTTATTTCTAAAGTGTATTGCTATACTATAACAAAGGCGGGGATAAGAAGAAGAAGAAGAAGAAGAAGAAGAAGAAGAAGAGATAATTACATGATATAATAATTATTAAATTTATCATTGAGTTTATTCATTTCAATCTCTTTCATCTCTTTTTTATTCCTTTTTTCTCTTTCTTTTATCTCTCTCTCTTTCTCATCTCTCTCTCTCTCTCATCTTTCTCCTCTCCTCCTCTATCTCCCATCTCATGCCATCTCTCTCCTCATCAAAACCTATCTCATCAACTTCTCCCCCCTTCCCCTTCCTCTTCCCCCTTCC
>PQXK01000307.1:0-41216 GCA_004786245.1 Botrytis hyacinthi | reverse complement strand
TTTATTTTATTTTATTTTATTTTTTTTATTTTTTTCGATTTTATTTCATTTCGATTTTGGTGTAATTCAATTCAATATATATATATATATACATATACATATACATATACATACCTATACATACATACCTCTATATTTATCTACCTATCTACAGAATAATAATCACTCACTCACTGCCTCACTTGCTCACTTGCTCCCTCCCTCCCTCCCTCCCTCCCTCCCTCACATTCACAATCCACCCTACCCTACCACAACTAACAAACAAACAAACCCCAAACCACCCAACGGTATATATTCGCAAATTACCCATCCCATCCCATCCCATCCCATCCTCCCTAAACCTAAACCAAATAAACCCACCTAACCCACCACCTTCAACAGTTCGTCCCATCCAAACGTTCAAACGTCCAAACATCCACTAGGATCCCCATAATTCCTTCCCTAAGGTTCCATCCAGTATTCCACTTCTCTAAGATTAATTTAGATACATACAGTACAATAAAATATGCCCTAAAATCTAAAATGCCCCAACAAACAGACATCAAGTATTATTAATACACAAGCATATACCTACACACACGCACATCTTAGCACCAAAATTCAAATTACACACTCAAACTTAAAGCTGATATCAATTCATATTTCATAATTCATTTTCTTTTTCATTCGGGTTCTAGACTACTCAAATACCTCAAGTACGAAAGCATCAAGAACGTTAGGATACTATACAATGCAATGCAATGTAATGTTGTAAATAACCTCCTTGAAAAAGGACAACTCCCTTCACCAACCATCAATAAATGAATGAACCAATGAATCAATGATTGATTGCGTCGTCTAATCCCTTTTTCATTCATCATTCATCATCCTTCCCACCCTTATATTACCTCCTCCTCTCCTTCCCCCTTCGATCAAAAAAGAGCAATTCGCGAAATAAGCATAATCCGTTCCGTTGCAAGCAAGCAATTGTCTTCAGGAGCTAAGACCAAAACCAAAATTGGCCAGGCCAGATAAGTACAGGATGGGTGCAGTAACGACGATGAGGAGTGCGGGAACGGCTATAAGCCTAATTTTCATGTTAAGGGTACCGATCAGCTTGATGCGAGTCCAAAGTTATAATAAAAGACTCGAGGGTATCATGTGAGAAAATAAGGAAAGATCAAGTCCAAAGGAAGAAATCCTTACGTGTGACGTCCGCCACCACATAACTTCCTAATCAGTCCTCCAATCCAATCGACAAATACTACCTGGAAAAATGCTCGGAGAAAGTTGCGGGATTTGGCGTCATCTCCGGCAGAACGCATGGAAGATGGGGTAATCGATCTGTCGGGTGCACTAGATGATGGTTGTTTACGAGCTCTCAATTGCGAGTCATTAGCCCCATCCGCAAATGATGTCGTCTTAGCAGCATCTTCCTCGGGGGCAGATTGGTCGATATTCGCATTCACACTCGCAGCTGGAGTTGCTGGCTGGACTGTGATGCTTGGGCTGTCCTGGACTGGAGCGGAAGAGCTGGTTGCGGAGCCTTCGGCAAGATTAAGCGATTTATTCTCCACGAAAGGAGTTTGGGGCAAATCTGGAAGAACCGGTCGGAGTTTACTTGAACCTTCAGTGAAATCTGTGGCTGGTAATTGAGGCTTGGAAGTTTCGACAGCTGCAGGTTCAGACAATTCTGCTACATCTGGCTTTAAAGTCTCGGTGTCATTGGTTTCAATCTGTTGTTCACCGGAGTCTTCATTCGCTCCATCCGGACCATTTCCTTCAGCTTGAGACTTCTCCATACTAGGTGGTAGAGCAGTCAATTTGGACTCCGATTCACCTTCAGCATTCTCTTCAACGATTGGAAGTAATGATGGAGAGCTCTCATGTGCAAGCGATTGGGGTGATGGTGTTGTTAAACCGGCAGTTGCGTGATGATTACCATTCGTGGTAACAGGAGAAAGCGGGGTTCTTTCAACATCTGCCGGGTCTTCGCTCAAATGATTTTCAAGTCTTCTGACATGCTCCAGTATCTGATTGAAATTGTTGGGAAATGGCTCAAGACCGGGATCATTCGGATCAAATTCTCGAAACATTGGCTCCGAAGCTGGTAATTGAGTCTGAGCACTCTCGTATTTTAAACGCTCTTCAGCGGTAGGGGGTCCATTGCACTCATGAGCGAAAAGTGGTGCCCGTTCCTCGGATGGCGTTTCCGTATCCAAATCCCGTTCTAGATTGTCAACACCATGTGAGACAAAGTCTCGTTGAGGGATTGGTAGTTCAATTGAAGTTGGCTGTGAAATATGTCAATAATCTGCATGCGTGTATAAAACCATGGTGGGCGGCCTACCTTAGAATCGTCATCAATGTGAGCTGCCGTATCGGCAACCTCGGCTGCAGTTGCTGCAACCTCAGGAATTGGTGTATATGAAAGTCTTCTATACCCAGTCTTTCCAGCCTCCGTATCTGACATAGGAGGTGTTGGTGGTGTTTCATCAAGCAATTCAGCAGAGTCTGCAACCTCAGCAGCAACATTAGCTAAGTCTGGAGTGCTAGCTTGCTCTCTGATGGTAATATGATCAGGTAACGCATCCTGGGCATGGAAAGTATGTGCATCCTTTTGCGCAAATGTTGCGTTACTTCCGAAATCATCGCCATGACGTGGCTCGGAATCAACCTTCTCGACACTTACAATCGGTGCCGATGCAGCTTCGATTGGGATGCTTGAATGGCCATCGTCTTCCGTACCACTTTCCGTACTAGCAACAGGTTCGTCGGCTTCATCTTTTTGAACAACTTCATGGTCAGGGATTTCTTTGCTGTTAGAGTCAATCTCATCAACTGGCTTCTGTGCTTCAATCGTCTCGTCAACTGATGCTTTGACAGCAGAGTTTCCATCCACATCAGTTGCTTTGGAGTCAACGTCTTCCGGGATCTCGTTTTCCTTGTTAGAGGTGGCATTTTCAATTTCAATCGATTTCTCATTCACAATTGGTTCAGACACTGGCTGTTCTTCTTTAGGTGTAGTGTCAGTTTCCTGTGCAGTAGCTTGTTCCGCGGAGCCAGAATCTTCTGAAACACTCTCAACACTTTCCTTGGAAGGTACAGCATTAGAAGTATCAATCTCAGAGCTCTCTAGTTTTTCCTCCTTGGGCTCCTCAGCTACCTTTTCAGTGGTTTCATCGGCGATGACTGGACTCAAAATGAGGGGCTCAGAATGTGATTTGCTTGTGTCAGTCTCTTCCGTAAGTTTTTCCTCGGGATTGGCGTCACCAACCACCGAATCAGTTTCTTCTTTTGGTTCACTCTTGCTAGCATGTTGTTCTGTCTCCAATGTTGATTCTTCGATGTGGACAACTTCTGATTCTTCCTTGGTATCGTCCACGTCCTTGCTAGTAATAGGCTCTTGGATGGGCGCTGGCTCTTTGACGTGAGTAAGCGTAGCCTCTTCTTTTGTCTCAGTCTCGCTAGATTTTGGTTCTTCGATTGCGGAATGGGTAGGCTCTTCTTGTTGCTCTATGACTTCCTCCTTCTTTGCACCAGTCTCGCCATGTAGTACCTCCTCATCTTGACTTGAAATTTCCTTAGACTCTGCCACATTCGCTTCAATAGAGGAAGGATCCTTGGAGGTCTCATTAGACTCTTGGGCGGTTGAAGTTGGATGCAAGTCAGGAGTTTCTGTGGTTGTTGTGTCCAACTCCTTGGCAGTCTCTGGTTGAACATGTGACTCCGAATTTAGAGGTTCTTCAATTTCAGTATCTAAAACTTCGAGCTCATCTACCGGTACAGTTGACGAGTCGGGGAGATCTGTGGTTGCTGTCTTTATTTCCTCGGTTACTGGTTGAAGGTGTGATTCCAGATTTTCTGGTTCATCAAATCCGGTAGTTGAAACTTCGAGCTCTTCGGCCGGCACGCTAGACAAATCGAGTTCTGGAGTTTCTTTTCCAGACTCAACTGTATGGCCAGCTTTAGTAACAGGTAGTGATGTTTCATACGTCTCTTTGGGCTTCTCTGATTCATTTTCGATGCCATGATCTGACGGAAAATCCTTTACTGACGAGACTGCCTCGACATTTGAGTTGTCAGAAACTTTGTCTTCAGACTCAGTGTGATGAGTTGGCTCAATTATGGTATCCATTGTTGACGCTTTGATGTCCGTGTCAGGTATTGTGCGAGGGGTTGAATTTTCTTCGTTGGAAGAGGATTTGTTGTGTGAAGATGGCTTGATCGGAACTGAAAGAAGGTTGTTTCGATTTCCAATGTCATCAACAACTGTAGAAATGAGTGTTATTTAAATGATCGAAAATTTAAAATTGTTTATCATGCATTGAAAAGTGGATTGATAAATTGAAATTTCGCTTCACATGTAGCAACCAAATTTTGTAATGAGCGAAGCCATAGAAGTTTTGGAGTAGTGATGTAAAGAAAAAGATGAGGGTTATCCACATACCAATTGGAGCATCTTCATCCGACATCCACCAATCCCCATCACCGATTCTGAACTTGTATTGATATTCTTTCCCCTCTTCTACTTCGACAGCTTTCGAGAATACGTAATGATCATTTGAGACATTTTTATATTCCATCTCCCGAGGCTGCCATCCTGATTCAGGAAAGGAGCCGGCAAGATATATTGGTGGGGCAGCTCCTGGTTTGGAATATGTAATGACAACTGATGTCTTCGTGTCTGCCATATTGACCTAGTAATCTGCGAGCTGTCATTACCAGTGTTCGACATATGATTGAGATCGAGAAAGGAAAGATATTACTGCTTTAGAGAATATAGGGAGTGCCGGTGATAGACAGCAGAGAGACTGTCTGGGAGAATGAGAACAGTAGGTAAATGAAATGACGACGAAGAGGGGGGGGAAGGGGTTGGAGCTTCTCGAAACAAACAGAGAATTGTACGGCAGCGTGGATGCTACCAAAATGCAAAATAATTCACCAAGAGAAGGAGGAGCAGTGATGACATGTGAAGTGATATGTAGAGAGAGGGAAGAAGAGAGGGGGAGGGAAGAAGAGAGGGAAAGAACGTAATCCGTACCTGTGAAAGATAATTAATTGGCTCGGTCAGATACTAAACACCTTTTCCTTTTCCTTTTCCTTTTCCTTTTCCTTTTCCTTTTCCTTTTCCTTTTCCTTTTCCTTTTCCTCAACAAGATTATTCACCAAAGAATGTCTTGCAACGAGAAAAGCGTTTGATAGTATCTATGAGGTCAGAGTACTGAGAGCCAAGGTGATTTTATACTTCACAACGATGCATGAACTGCGTGATGTATATCCAAAATCGACGTCGAAATGGAAACGGAGTTCTTCGAAGGTTATTGTCGTTCAGATAAGGCTGATAACGACAAGGCTTATCGGGTCCAAAAACTGATAGGATGAATCAGATATCAAATGGGGTCGTAGTAATGTTTCTCTTTTGCGAAGAGGATTGAAGAGATCGAGATGAGAGATGAATCACGAAGTACAAAGAACGTTCGATCAGATCAGTTGTTCGTGTTGAAGGGTTTAATATTATCAAGATTTATTGGATTGGCAAAGCACCACCACCACTTTTTAGATACAATGCAAGCTTACTCCGTACTCGTCCTAGCCCTTCTCGATACATACCAAACTCTTCTTTCTTTGGGTACACCAGCATTTGGGGAGGGGAAAGACCTGCGTCACATAAGAAATCATCCTTGATATCTGCACATATGGACGAATGAGAAGCTTGATATCCACCTTCTATCTGTGCGACATTGTTGGCAGCCACATCATAGCTCACGCCACGGATGATTGTTGGGCTTCTCCGCCGTGAGAATTTTTCATTGAGGATGAGGACATGGGAGGTGAATCTGATGGGTTGAGAAGGATGGTGTATGATTTCAACGGTTCTTTGGCTTTTCGAGGAGTCGAAATATACATGTATACATGTCTACAGACTACATGTGCACGGAGTCAAGGGAAAGATACGTGAGTCGCGAGTAGCACGTGATTGGGTAGTGACTCGTGAGTGAAGTGTGAAGTGTGAAGTGTGAAGTGTGAAGTGTGAAGTGTGGAATGATAAAAGTTAAAAGATTGCCCAGGTGGTGGTGTGGACATTTCCTTCCGCAAGAGACGATCTGGAGTACTTCGTATGATAGGCCTAGCCTTCATTAGCTTGACATTGAAAGTGGGGAAGCTTCTCAAAGCAAGGATAGAGCTGTGAGAAAGCTGTGAGAAAGCCGGACAGTGTGATTCGTCATTGGTTCGTTTGCTTTCCTTTAGTAGCAGCCAACGGGAGTCACCACCGCAGTACTACAATCATAGTAGACATGTGATATCTCAGCCTTGTCATGCGAGGCCAACAATTATTTTTCGTCGAGGCTGAACCGCCAGCAAGAAGGAAAAAGAGGGGACACGCAAGATATTCACTCTTTTCAATATTCAATGTCAAATCAACCGTACATTATTTGGAGTTGAATCTTGAATGATTACATTAGCAGTCTACCAATATTTTATAACCAGTACTTCAATATAAACTAATATCATTGTTGAATGGCGAAATAAATACATGCTTCAATGTGTGATTTTACTTGAATGGTTTGGTGTGCCGCTTTTTTTCCATCACACGGAGGCTGTACCTCGACAATCTTAATTTACTTCTGAAGACTTCGAGGACTGCGACCTTACTACGTACAGTATTAACCTCAACCATTTCACAATCGACAAAGAAATATCAACCGTATTATAAACACAGATTTGATACCACTATCTCAGTATCTCGGTGTCTACAGTGATATATAATCACTGTGCCGTCTTGTTTGATCTCCCGCAGACCGTTGCTCGACCATCCCTTGATTCCAGGTCGTGGTCTCCCCAATTCCATTCAATCATGTCTCTGCCACCATCAATTATTCATATCAAGAGGAAAGCCACAGATTTACCTCAAGATTTTCTCCGTAAGCTAAACAGAAACTCTATGCGCTGCTAATAATCACTAACTCGAATCGTCATAGGTGTTGATGATGCTGTGACAAAACGGCAACGTAGGACCACCGACTTTGTTTACTCTAGACAGCAAACTCCACAAATCGATACTACCCCCTCTACTCCTCAATCGGCGCCACCAGGACGACGCATTAAACCTTTACATCGTTCCACAAGCTCCCGGTCTCTAACTGTCAAAAAACAGGGGAAAAGTGAAGGAACTGTTCAATCAATAAATGAAGTCAATAAAGAGGATCAAGAAGTCAATACCCAACCACCGACTGCCAAAATCCCTAGCAAACAAGATGACGAAGTAAATCATACTCTAGGCAGCATACAACCTTCAGGTAGTGGGTCCCCGTTAAGTAGTGGAAGTACGAAGAAAGCAGTGCAACAGAGACGTTTCCATCTTTCGAGAAGTGCAACACCTTCCATTTCTCCAGGTCCAAGTACTGGGGTACGAAAGCGCAATGCTACAGTGTTTATTGAGCGTCGCGTGCGACAGAAGACCCAGGAGGAGAAGTGGACATCTGTAGCCAACGCTGCTATAAAATCGGAGCATGTTGCTACCCTGCAACAAGACCAAGAAGAAAAACCACAGAAAAAGCCAGGCCGAGGATCGAGAGTACAAGTAGCACCTCCAAAGGAGACGAAGGATGAGAAGGATGCAAAGGAAATCATTGCACCTCAACCAAAACCACCCTCTGCCTTGGTCAACCCTTGGGGTCTTGATACAGATGATCTGGCGGCACAGATGCAAGCTTATACACTACAAGAAATTGGTCGTAGTATTGCAGAATCCAAGGCAGCAGAACCTAAACCATCTGTACCAGTACAATCCTCTTATCGCAAATCAACATCTACTAGATTCAAGCCCAAAGTACCAGCTTTGCGTTACAAGGAACGTCATCCGGAGGAAAATACCATGGAAGTTGACGAGGATCAAATGTCTGGAGTTGAGACTGATGGTGATGTGGATACTGATTCAGAGTATATCATTGAGACATATATTCGTGTCCCTGCTGAAGATATCGACAATGAAGATAATAAGATCAATTTTGGTATTCTTGTACTCGATGCTCAATCAGACATTGACGAGTTTTATCAAGATTGGGATACAGATGAAGAAGTAGAAGATGAGGCAGAAGAAGATGAGAATGGTTCGTTCCCCTTATGATTCCACAGCTTTCTCGAAACAATCATGCTAACACGCCCTTCAAGATGAGAATCACTACACAGCCGATTATCCCGATGCGGAAGTTGACTCAGACGACGAGTACAATAGAAATGCTTATGCATATCGTACTGGTAACGCCTCAGATCTTGAGGAATTTGACGAGGATGATAGTGATGAAGATGAAATGGGATTTAGTGATGATGAAACTGACAAGTTGAAATATCCATGGCAGAGAGTTGCGGCTCAAGGACGGAGAAATCAAACTAATCAATTTGCGAGTGGTGAAGAGGATGAAGATGAGGATATGGAGTAGCGGAATTGGGGAATGGCTAGTTGAGGAAGGGAGAGACGGATCCTGAAGGCTACTTGTGGTAATGGAAGAATTCTGATGGGAATATGGAATCAAAATGATATTTAGGATGTCTGGGGATTCATTGGGATTTGCATCGATTGTGCAAGAAAGCGAATTATTGAAAGGCATGGAACAAAGCGTGATAGAAGGATACCATATGGCAGTGAGAGCGAGATGTAATTCTATGAGGAAGCATACCTAGGAGAGAGGATATCAAAACGATGAAGGGTGTCCAATAGCATATACTGCAGTCCAACATCCAAGATTTGGGAGAATTCTACCCCTTTTAGATATGAAAATACGTTTGGTTTTTAAATTACTTTGAAATGTGATATGAGTTGGTGAAATTGATAATGCTTAGTTTGGAGTTATTGGGAATACGGGGTTGGACTTTGAATTTTGAAGGGGAAGTTTTGTGTGAGTGTGAGTGTGAGTGTGAGTGTGAGTGTGAGTGTGAGTGTGAGTGTGAGTGTGAGTGTGAGTGTGAGTGTGAGTGTGAATGTGAATGTACTTGAGTATACATATGGTGGATTTGGATTTGGGATTTATTTTGGATCTCAAACTGGATGTGATTTTTGGGAGAAGGAGAAGGAGAAGGAGAAGAAAAGGGGAATAAAGAATTATATAATGAATTATGGATATTAGAGAGTACTTGAATTGGTTAGGGCAAAGGTTGGATTTGGATGGATGTGGTGTATAGTGTGTAGTATGTAGTATGTAGTATATTTAAGACAAGATGTTAGATTTGTTTTGAAGGGGGATGTTTTGGAGGGGAGTGTTTCGAATGGTGATTTCTTGGGGTGTGGATTTACATGTGTGTATGTTAAGGAATTTTGAGGTTGAGGTGGATTTGGAGGTTTGGGGTTTGTAGTTTGAGGGACTGAGGATGCAGGATGGACGGAGTGGGTGGCTATCTACTGGATTCTTTACTTTTCAATAGAGTGGAATAGATTGGATAAACTGTTATACAATTAGACTAGGTATCTAATCTAGTAATAGTAATAGCTGAAAACGAGATTCAAAAAGAAGAAATACGCGAGTCTTCCAAAACTGGAAGAGAGAGAGAGAGAGAGAGAGAGAGAGAGAGAGAGAAAGTATCTCCTTAGTACGTACCATCTAGAATTGTTTCTCTCACATAAATGATGTGAAGATACATAGCTAGCTGACTAGCTGACTACTATAACAAATGATTAAGATGCTTTGATATTCTGAATTTCTGAATTTCTGAATTCCTGATCAAAATCTCGGATGTATTGATATATTGATGTGATGCATGATGAATGCTGATGAATAGGTATGTATATCTAATCTCAAATCCTCCAAGAGTTCTATAATCATTATGATATCTTTTATACATTATTATTATTAGATTCCCAGCCGCTAGCTAGACAGAAGTGATATATTTATAAGTACCTAGATAATACATACATACATGTGTAGTAGAAAAGGAAAAGAAAAGGAAGAGAAATCCTCCTCGCTCATTTGGATCTCGTGGCGAGCCCCCTGTTAGTCGGCTAGCTGGGTAACTTTTTGGAATGTATGTGATAGAATAGAATAGAATAGAACATAAAACGATGTGAAATAATAAATAATAAAATCAATATAAATTTATAGGGCTGGAATTGAGAGTTTCAATAGAGATTCAAGGATGGGAGTTTTGAATGTTATGTTGTGGTTTTGCTTTGAGGATTGAAATCGATTTAAAAAGTGGAAGAGTGGAAGAGTAAAGTGAGCTTTTTTGGAGCCGGAATTGGAACATCTCACCGTCTGCAGGAAGAGAAGATTATTGTGTTGAGATTTTGGTAGGGTGTAATGTGGCAGTAGACGAATTTATGGTATTGGATTTTATGGATATATGGATATACACTGATATATCTACGCTTAACATGTATTCTATTCTCCCAACATCATTCTACAATATTCCTTCATTCTCAATCTCTTTACTATATACTATATACTTGATTCGTGAAGCATTGAAGCATTGAAGCATTGAAGAGTCTTAAGGGAGAAGCTGGTGGGGGGTTAGTTCTATATCTACATTCCTACTCCTACTCCTGCTTCTAGTTCAAGGACACTGAGGACACTGACTATACATACACTTACACATTTTCAATAATAACTGATACAGTTTCTTATATATAGACACTAGATGAAATGGGGAATAGGGAATGAATGTATAGATCTTTGCATTTTTGATGATTTACAACAGCACCCTCGAAAGATTCGAGAGAAACTATACCATTAATGGGATTCCCAATCATGGGTTCGGGATGTTTCTTTTAAGCCTTCGACATTTTGATATGAGAGGATATATATTCTAGTATACTTATATCTAGCTGGATTCTCCTTTTCATGCCCCACGTACATCTACTCACTGCAGAAAAACATCTTCTGCTGATATGGATTCTTTCTCTATTCTCTGGACTTCCTATTTCTCCTTGCACGCGCTAGGCACTTCCCTCATACTCATTCTTGATCACCTCATGTGCACTCGATCTCTCACAATCTCAATCTTCTCGGGTTACCTACTCGATGTATCTCTTTTCCTTTTTCGCCATGTTCTGTAATTATGATTCATTTCACTCCTCCTCTCCTATCCCCATTTTCTCCTCTGCAAATACACCGATACCCCAATACACCGATACCCCAATACCCCAATAACCAAATCACCACAACCAAAACAATTATCCATCCATTTACCAAATTTTCAATACCCAAAACATATCACATTCTATACCCCAAACCCATCGCTACCCCTTACCAAAGCTCTCCCCAACTATTTCATCTTATGAATCCCAAAGTACACGTGCACCCAGATCCTTTAAAAGCACTTCTATGGCTCCCTGTCGATATACAAAATGGACATGACATATCATTTCAATAATGGGATTCGTGCTTGCGCGAGAAATTAGAATGTGAAGATATGTTTCCTTTCCTCAACACATCCCGTCATGTCAATACTGATTCAATTTCGTACACTCCTTACTTACAGAGCTTACCCTTTACTAAAAGGTGTATTTGAGGTACGGCATGTCACATCTCACATCTCACGTCCTATTCATCGATATTCTTCACCGTGATGAGATGTTGATGTGTACCTGGGTGCTATTTTCACTACATGATAACCTCGTGGATATCTCAATTTGATATCTAGCTAACAGCGGCTAGGAGGAAGGCTATGCAATAGCCTAGGAGACGATAAATGGATCTTTCATGGAGCTGTGAGATAGGATGATGGGTCAGTCAGCTGGACTGTTGGCTTTACCTTATGAAACTTCATTGGCCGTTCATCATGGATCTTGATATCTTGAGGGAGGGCCAAAAGTCGGAGTACAAGAGTTTCAAAGGAAGCGGCGAAATAAGCAGTTGAGGGGAAGGAGGATGAAAAAGGATGAAAGGGAGTTAAAGAGAAAGAAGATTGAATAGAGTCAGGGTTAGTTAATTTTAAGGGGGGTTGATAAATAATAGGGAGAGTTTAAAGAATGGAGGTGAAATGGCTAATGCAAGTAAACAAGAACCAAACAAATGTTCTCCATGCAGTATTGAGGATAGATTTATCATTCTGAATCATCAGGGGTATCCTTTGTCATGGCATATACCATTAAAATCCAGTATATTGCCAACCCTCCAAAAAAATGGAGTACTCGAGGCCATTGGGGGCAACATATGATTGAAGACTTCATTGTTCAATAGAAGTGAATATTTGTAGCGAGTGAGTGGGATTAGTTGTAAACATCCACTGGGTATCAAACCGTTCTCCCAACCCAATACATCGAGTCATGGTTTCCATATGATATTGTTCCATAGATGTATGTCTCGAATACCATCTCATACACTTTTTATCTTTTCTTATTCCATGCATCCACAAATGCAATTTTATCCTTCACAGTCAATCCAACGCGTTTGACTCTTCCCAATCGTGCCAATGCTTCCCCAACCTTATCTAAGACACGTTGCTCTTCTGATGTTGTTTCTACCGATTGATCGTTCTTAGATGTGAGAGTATCAGAGCTGCTTGTATACGCTGTATCTAATTGATTCTTCAAGTATTTAGTGGCCTTTTCTGATTCATACGTGGATGTATTGTACACAACCTCGGCGATTCGGACTTTAATGCAATGTGTAGGTTTTGAAAGAAGATTCCAGAAGAATGACCAGTATTTCCCTGGGACAGGTGTCGTAATATCAGAGGGCGAATAGCGGAGACTGATTGGGAAGATTTTGGTTCCTGAAGGAGCAGTCAAAAGACTTTGGCTCACGGGTAATATTCCTTTCCCATTTGTAGTTGTACATTCTGGGAAAACTACGATAGCACGTCCAGGAAATCGAGAGAGTAGGGCAGATAAATCAGTCATTTTTGAACCCTTGGGTGGATATTCCTTGGGACTTTGAAGTGCTCGGAAGATGGCGCCTAGAAGAGATATTTGGTGAACTTGGCGGGTATGTGGGTAGGATACTGTGAATATGGGATCGAAGATGGCAGCCAAATATAAAGAATCGATAGGCGATGTAAAGGAAGATGCGATAATATCCGAAGGTTCTGGTACTCGTCCTTCATGTTTCTTTGCCAGAGAACCTTTCTTTACTCCATCAATCTGCAAATCTATCCACCACACTCCCGGTATTCCAAGTATCATCCATAATATTGCCTTCTTGAGTAGCGATCCCAAGGGAAACCATTGTAGGAAGAGAAAATAAGTCGTGGATACTGTGAGGAAGAGTGGTAATTTGAAGAAGAAGAGAAAAAGATGAACGGGGGCATAGATGCCGGCACTTGGAGTTTGAACGGGTAAGAACGGAGCGATACCAGATCCTGGATGATGGATTGAATTAGTTGGGACCTTCTTATTCCAGTAGATTTGGTGTGGATGTAGTGCGTACCTCTGTCGCGAAACTGTGAATATTTTTCCATGGCAGATCAAGTTGTATATGTGCTGGACAGTTGTATGAAGGAAAACTATTCAGAATACTATAATATCATGACTTTGTTGATATTGCTACTACAACAGACCGTATACTGTTCAGTATATTAAGTATGTTGTAAGCAGTTTAAACCAGAGAGTGTTAAATACTTTCTTTGGTGGGCAAAAATAACATCTTTTTTTCGCATCACACATATGGAGCAACAGGTACATACAAATACCAACTAGCAAAACAATAATAAGCTTATTTGACACGTGAAGATGAATGGATGACAGCTGGAGGTATATCTGATGATCTAATTTAGATTTGCATAAATTGCATAAAGTGCTGACAGATGGGATTCAAACATTAAAAAAGTGCATAAAACTGTCACGTTACCAACCCTGGAAGCTGTTACTTCTTAGTCATCCGAGTTCTCCCCAGCAACCAAAATTCAATGGATACCTCGAGACCAGGATACTGAGGTAAACAGAATCAAACTCGAAAATACATCAAAAACGTTAAAGTATTCAATTTTACTACCCGACAAGAACAACCATTTGCTCCTCAATCTGGACGCGTTGCTAACCCATCCAATTCTTTTTATCTTTGCATGTTCTATCTAGTTTAATATTGTGTAGCATTTGCTACTTCTTATAATGGAATATCAAGAAGAGAATCAGGTACTGTACAATATCCACTCGGAGTAAACAAATAAAAGTGCGATCAAATACTAACAAGGAACCTTTCTCATTCAACAGTACTCGCACACATCACAATCCAAACCTACAATGAGTGCCATTCCTTCTCTCGGAAAGCCTCTTGCAGAAATTACAGACTCTCATGGCAACGTGCGATCACGACTCCCATCAAAGATGCCACAACCTTCAACCTTGAAGCGTCAAAATGACAAGTCAAGCAACGAACCGGCACCCAAACGCAAGACTCTTGCTGAAAGAGCAGGAGAGCCTGCCACTACAATGACTCGAACGCCTTCTGTACGCAAGCCATCTGTGAGAGGAACTTCTATCGTAGATGTGAGTCGCATTTCCTGCGCCGGCCGGATTTGTTCATTGACAGATAATAGATAAAGAATAATTTCTCTCAACCACGAACCACTTCAGCTTCATCAATGTCATCCCGGACACCATCAGTATCTTCCCGTCACACATCAAGCAGCAGCTTCTCTCAAAGTGTCGGGCCCGGACGACCAAAGTCTGCTTATGGCTCACGTCCACCATCCTACAGTCAATCTACAACTTCAAGGCCCAATACATCCCAATCTAAAGGTCGACCGAATGCCTCGAGCACTTCTTCGGATGATGACGGTATGCCACCCCCTGGAGGAAGACGGAAGCCCATGATCCCAGTACCTGCTTTTACACCTTCCCAACAATTGAATGGAGACACCGAGTTGGAAGTTATGAAAGTCCGCGGTCATCGTTCCAACTCATTGAGATCTCACTCCCAGGACAGCCTACGAGATCTTTCCGTTAGTACGGCATTGAGTAGGCTCCAAATCAATGATGAGCAGACTGATCCAACCACGGGATACAACTTGAATTCAACTCCAAGGAAGGACCCCCGTCTTCGACACAAGTTTTCCCAAAGTGTAGGACACCGGAATTTGAGAGTAGACAATGAAGAAGCCGCACTTGTTCTATATCAGGCACCGGTTCATAGCTCAGTAGCTCCGAAGACGCCTTCTCATATTCCTGTCCTTGCTAAGTCGGAATTATTCAATTCTACACCCATGACTCCTTGCAAATCTTCCAAATTTTCCCCTACCAAAAAACCATATTTGACAAAAGATTCTAATGTTTCCGGAGTAGCCTTTGATGTACGTAGTCGCCTCGAATCCATGGAAGCAATGTATGCCAGGCTCGCATCAACAGTCGACGGCACAGGCAAGGACCATGACGCGCTTAGAAATGCAGTCAGTGAATATAAAACTAAACGTGAGTAGCATATTGGAGCTCTCTGGACTGAATAATGACTAATTCGTTCCAATATAGTCGATGAACTTGAAGGCCTTAAAACACATCTCTCGTCTTCCAACCAGACCTTACAAGCTAACTTAGATGATACGACCCAGAGACTCAGTATGATTCAGCAGAAACTGATTGAAGCCACAAATGCCTTGGATGATAACATTCGAGCGCATCGTCTTGAGATGGATGACGTAAATCGAAACCATCGCAACGAGACAGATAAAATGAGACGAGACAACATAGATGAGCTTGACCGAGTTCTCCGTACTCACCGAAACGATATGCTCGAGCTCGAACGAAGATCGGCTGTCGAACTTGAAGACCGAATCAGAAGTCTCGAACGACAAAGCGATGCGAAATTGGAGGAAGAGAGAAGCCGAAGATTACGTGAGGTCCAGGAGCTTGAAAGCCAAGTCACTACGGGTCACCAAGGGTTGAATCTTGCGTTGCAGATGAAGGAGCAAGAACTTCAAATTTTGAAGACGGAGCTTGAAGAACTGAAGATTAATATCGATCGAGAGAGAGAGTTGAAGGAGAATGCTCTAAATACCATCAAGGAAGTTCAGCAAACCATGCAAAAGACGAGTGTTGAAACGTCAGCAACCATTGGAACACTCGAAAGCACGGTCGCCAGCCTTCGCGCAAGAATTCATTTCTTGGAGTCTGGAAGCAAAGCCCAATCCGATAGTTTTGTTGAGATGGAAGGGCGACTTCAGGAAGCTCTTAATTCCGCAGAGGAATCCAAACAGAAGTTGATCAAGGAGGAGACTCTTCGTCGCATTCTTTTCAACCAAGTTCAAGAGCTGAAAGGAAATATTCGGGTCATGTGCAGAGTTCGACCAACTTTCAAAGAAGGTGCAGAGGGTGAATGCGCAAAGATCTTATTTCCTGACACCGACAAGGAGTCAAAGGAGCTATCGATCATTGGAAAAGAGAAGAGGAGCAACTTTGGAAAAGTCTCGATTGAAACTCACGCATTCTCCTTCGATAGGGTTTTTGGACCATCAAGTCAAAATCAAGAGGTTTTCGAGGAAATTTCGCAATTGGTCCAAAGTGCTTTGGATGGGTACAACGTTTGCATTTTTGCTTATGGACAAACAGGCGCTGGAAAGACACATACCATGTCATCTGCTGATGGTATGATTCCTCGTGCCACTCATCAAATCTATGAGTCCGCCGAAGCTCTCAAGGAGAAAGGATGGACTTATACGATGGAAGGTAGCTTTGTTGAAGTCTACAACGAGGAAATTCATGATCTATTGGGAAGCTCTAGAGACCTTGACAAGAAGAAGCACGAGGTCCGACATGATGATAAGAAGAAGCAAACCACTGTTACTGGATTAGAGACTGTGCTTTTGGATTCACCAAACGCGGTAGAAGCAATTCTTAAGAAGGCGGACAAGAATCGTAGCGTTGCTGCCACCAAATCCAACGAAAGATCATCAAGATCACACTCTGTCTTCATCTTGAAGCTTGTTGGACGAAACAGTTCTACAAATGAGATGTGCGAAGGTACCCTCAACTTGGTTGATCTGGCTGGTTCCGAAAGATTGAAGGTTTCTGGTGCCGAAGGAGATCGAATGAAGGAAACTCAAAATATTAACAAGAGTTTGAGTTGTCTGGGTGACGTTATCGGGGCATTGGGATCAGGAAAAGAGGGCACCCATATCCCCTACCGCAATTCCAAATTGACCTATCTCCTACAATATTCCCTTGGAGGAAATTCGAAGACACTCATGTTCGTCATGGCTAGTCCATTGGAAGCTCATTTGGGTGAAACATTGACAAGTTTGAAGTTCGCAACAAAGGTAAGCTTCTACGAATTTTAACAGCATCACCGAATACTAACAATGATATTAGGTCCACAACACACATATTGGCACGGCAAAGAAGTCGACAAAAGTCCGAGATTAGTAAATGTTTAGCGTGAAGACATTATGATTGCAAAAGATACCATTAATGTTTGCGTATGTGTTTTTATGGCGTTTCATTGTCGAATCCTTAATATAGGATAACTATTAGGAAAGATGGGACAAGTGCTCAATTCCATTTGATTTTGAGCGTAATTAGGGGATGGCGTTAGTCTGGATGATGGAGTAGGGTGTTTTGTAAGTCTTACGATGGATAGAAAGAATTTGGGTCTTCTTCCCTCTGAGTTGTATAGTTCTTTGGTGTTTGGATGAACGGATTGGATGAATGAAGGGATGAATGGGGTGACAAGCTAGAGGCGATGGTGGTGGTAGTTTGTCTTTCAAATCTGCACATATTCAGGAAAGAAGATTGTGATATGGATAGACTAGAATGAATGGAGATTTAGTATGATTATAAATGATTGGCTTCTCACTTGTAACAGCAATACTGAGAGGTTTAGAATGTGAGAGAATGACATCTTGAATTGAGGTTGGTTGGAGTTTTGCCATGGCAACTAGGAATAGAGTAGAAGTTGAAAGTGGTGAATGCGGATCTGATCTTGGCAAGAAGATACAATATTACTCCGCTGGTCAATCCCACCGTTACAACCTCAAGAGCGGAGTAGTTTCCGGAGCGAGGGGATGGCGCGGTGAGGGCATAGGACAGTGGGAAGAAGGGATGTTTAGGTATTGTTTTCGCAGATTCTTAGGAAAGATGGATGTGATCAGAGAGTGTGGTTGGAGGTTGAGGGGGTGCGAAGTGGAAAGAGATAAGTGGAAGGGAGAGAGTGAAGGGAAGGTTGGCTGTGATGAGGAAGAGGATAATCTGAGGAAGAGAAGGAGATTGCGAAGATGGGAGTATTGTTGGGGGTGGATGCAGCGGATAAGAAGGGTGAGATGAGGGGCTCTTTGATGTGGTGGGAAGAAGAGAGGAGGTGGGGTGTTGGGGAGGAGAGGGGAGACATTCTGCGTTTGTTGGATGGGTTTGTTTGAGAGGTTGCTTTTGTTGGGGAGGTTGAGGAGGGTAATTTAATGTGATGTGGTCAGAGGTTGCAAATGCGGTAATATTAGATTTATGATTGAAAGAATGATAAGAGGGAAAGTTGTTGAGGAAGCCTTGTTTGGGCATTGAAACTTGAGCTAGCTACGAGATACTGTATCCTCTGAATGGTTATTATTCTTGTTCAGGAGTGGTGAGTAGTACAACCCTTCAGTTGTACATCCAGATCCTGTTTGAATATTCGCTTCTCTATTCTCGTTTTCGTGCTTCTGTTGATGGTTCTTTGGGTGATTGTTTGTATGTGTTGGGGACTGTGTATTGTAGGAGTATTCATTAGGTAGTGAATAGGACGAGAAATTGTTGATTCTTCAAAAGGGAAAGAGGGCGAGCAAAGCACTTTGTTCATTTTGATATAATATCTAAAGACCTAGGTATGAGTGGTTCTTTTCAAAACTGTTTCTAACTAAGAATTCGCGTTGTGCACCGTGAAATGTGAGCTGAAAACTGGTGGCGGTTAAAATGTCGCTTCCCCAAGTTTTTTACGACATATCTTTTACATCTCGCACATATCATCTTTGCTGGAAGAATTGCAACTGGTTTTCGAAATAGAGTACAGTATCTTGGTTGTATTCAATGGCAAGTCGCTCTTTCCCTTTGTTCTTTACACACGCTTTCCTATTTTCTTACTTCTACTCCTACCACCCGTCCACTCATAAAAAGTATTTCTATTGTCCTTCTCACTCTCAACCGACATAAAACTCAACCAGCAGACTCCTTCCTACAAAGCCGACCATGACCATGACAGTATAAGCTTGCTCGATTCATGTCGAATTAATTGCCACTTCTCCAACCTTGCGAACGGCATAAACACTCCGGTTGATGGATGTTTTGTTTGAAAGAGATCAATGTTCCCTACAGCTACTTGGTAGGATGAATCTTTATCCAATGTCTCCCACCTTATGGCTTCAATTGTAGTTTCAAAGAAATTGTACGCTTCATGAGTATTATTAACTTTTGCCCAGTTTCTTCCAAGCATTCCATTTCTCGCCTTTTCGCAACACGAGTTTCAAACAAAGTACAGCATCGTTCACGTATTCCAGCTCTTGAACCTGGTAGCTCTATTTTTATTTTCCATGAAGACCTAGTTTCACTCAAATTGACGATTCTGATATACCTGGCCCAGACTTCTGGGGTTGCTGCAAATTACCACAATGTGCACTGCCACACGTCTTAACTTGGGACTCCCAAGTTCATTCGATGTCCACTTGAGCCGTCGCGCTGGATGGAATTCCTTACTCAAGGCGGACATTTTTTGGCACGATCATCCCGAAAAGCGTAATATATATCTTCATGCACTTCATCAGTGCGTTCAGACGGGAATGTTACACAATTATATCATCTTTTATCATTGCTTTTTCGTTCACACGTGGACAGCGGGTCTGATGAGGAAATACTTCTCTACTCGTCCAATTGCCCACTGTCCATTGCCCCCTCCCCCTCAAAAAACAAAACACTCACAGAAACCAAAAACCAAAAACAATTGCTTTTTCTCATCCCAGATCATCCCTCATGTGTTTTCATTACTTGCATACAAACAAGGCTAACCCTTTTCCCCAGCATAATGCTGGCACTGTCCGTGATTTGCCCTTCAGCCAATCGGCGATAGGCGCATCTTCACTCCATGATTTGAAACATCAACCCATTAAATGTTCACATCAGTGGATGTGAACACCTTTAACAACAATTTCTTAGCCACGGTAGATCATCTATGGGAGATCCTGAAAATCTTGAATTTCATTGGAGCTCAGCTGCCCCCAGCAGGTGGAGAAATACACCCGGGCCTTCGAGTCGGTAAGAGACCACTCATTATCATCCGAATGAAGACCGCCATCACCTTCATCAATGCCTAAATTACAAGTACGATCAACAAAGTGTTAGAAGACGATCCGGACCGCGGCACAGGACTTCATTCCGTGGGTTCGACCAATTTGACTTGTGTGGTGGCACCCAATTCCCAAAAAGATCATCTCCAAATTGCCAGTCCTTGTTAGGGACTTGTGAGGCGGACATAGATCCAAATTAGGGGTTTTCTTCCATCAAAAACATACGAGCTCCATGTTATAAGGGACAAAGGCGGCGTGTGCACTTGCGTGTGTGCGTGATGGCTACTGAACAAGTGATATTCGAGACGAGATAGGGCCTTGTTTGACGGGTGACCCTTGATTATCCTAGTGGGTCTTCCGGCGATCTTCCACTTTGATTGATTGGCCAGGACTCGGGATTGATACGATTTTGACAAGATTGATGTGCGCAGGGAACTTACAATTCGAGAAAAAGCTTGTTTCGTTCGCTGCAAAAACAATTCTCTTCCTTTCTTCTTCTCTTTTTGTTCTGCACATTGATGGACAAGCAACAACTCACCAATATGTACTCATTCAATCAAAACCTGGATCGTGTTCTTAATACTTAGACTTCGAATCCCCGTCTTAGATTCCGGTCCTGTGCCAGTAGCGTGCATACTCATCTACTGCATCCCCATTTGCTAGTACTCTTGCGGATAAGGCAAATCCCAATAATTCACCGTGCTACTACTATGGCAAAACAGATGGCATTAGCTAATACCTAGTAAGGGGCAGGCACTGGGATTTTTTATCAGCGTTGCAACTTGCAATACCATTGTCTATTGACCGTGGGTGATTCAATTGAGTACCATTGACATCAATGGCGGCGGTCTGTATCCTTGGCATATTCGGGCTTCGCTGTTTACTAAGAGGAAGGAACCTTTTTTGACTAAACTCAGTAGCAAGCTCACCATCCAGTGTCATGGTCATGCTGGTTTTGAAACAAGGAATAGTACGCACTAGCGGATATCGAATATCCTAATCAGTACTTAGTCCAGTGATCTACATCAAGTCCCGACAGTAATAAGCTCCGGGTTCTCAACTAAGGCTTGGTTGGTGAAAATAGGCAAAAAAGAAAATGTACGTGGAGTAAGAATGTCAAGTGACTGTCCGTGGCATGCATTGTACCAACTGTCACCGGAGATGTTAACGGAGATATTAGAAAAAAGTCTGGGATCTGCCAAATGTTTTTCTTAACATGTCAAAGCAGTTCAAGCCGGCATGGAATAAGACAGTGCGAGATATTTCCATCTTTGAATCTCGATATATGTTTCATTAGGGGTATCGTATCGAACGTTTCTTGGCCGCATAATCTGGGAAATTTAAGGGCAGATTTAAGTTGATCGTAAACGTTCGGCGAGGAGACCCTCCCTCCCATGGGATTATTCCGCTCCACCATTGTTGATATAGCACCAGTGAAAATAGTTGGAAATAGTTGAAAGTAGTATTCGCCTATATCAGAAACTAAAATAGTCCCAGTATTCTCTCAACCAAATCACGGCCTCTCCATTAACAAACATGGCTTTTGCAATTACTGTACCTCACATCCATTTTGGTTAATTCATTTTTGTCTTGTGATCTTATTGCTTTTCAATACTGCTCATCTGCTCATGACAATGTCATGTGACTCGTGCTTGACCCCGGAACTCATACTTACTATATTTCGCCATGTATCCGAGTTACCGAACACTTTGACAATTCTATCACTATCTACTACGACCAATGTGGTCTAATTTTTTGCCATCGGAAATTGATTGACACACTCGACACACCGGTAGTTAAATAAAGTCACCAAATGACAGGTTGCCAATCATTTTGACCCTCAGTACCGAAGCTTGTCCTTCTCCTTACTCTACACGGAAATAACTCACGATGTCTAGCTCATGAAATGCACATGAGCTTTGTCCCTCCTTGCATCTAGATAACTCTAGTCATTCTACGACATCCATCTCAAACTCAAAATAGAGACTATCGATTGATAGAAGGTTAAGAGAAGATTGCCGAATAGCATTTCAGTGGATTTGTGCACGACAAGTGTACGCTATTATGTACTAGAAAAATTCTGACAGTGGCTTTTCAGGTACTGTAATTCTGTTACTGAGTAGCGACTCAATGACAAATAGTGATGTCTGTCAGTCAGCCAAGTGCTTCTAGTGGCACCTTTTCTTTTCCTGGTGGTTAATGCGATGATGAAAATGGCGTTTGTTAAGTTTCTTTCTTGTCATGTCATGTCAATTTTTGGTTAATTCATTAGGAAAATCTTCCCCTTCAAAGTCTGACCTCAGTTTCTGCAAATTTCGACAAAGCACTGCCATGTGAAAATCCTCATGCAGCGAGGGATTTTGCAGTGGTATGAATGGTATCTGAGAAATAAGCTCGGCCAGCCCTTGCAGTCGGAGAATTTCCTGCCTTTTGCAGATTAATACTCAGTGCTAGTAATGTATAATTGTGCTTATATGCCGTGAGCGAACAATTAGCAAAGCCCCCACTTTGAGGCCTAGACATCACATGGTGGTGAAGGACTCGTATAGAAAACTCAAATAACAATGATCCAAATGTATTGATGTCTGACTGAGAAATTTCAATGACGTATTGGATTTTTGATGATTCTCTCCCTTCTATATGGCTTCTATGCAGGTGGGTATTGCAGATTTGGATCTGAGACAACAGAACACATACTATTCCACAACCACGCAACAGTACATAGTACATTCTACTACCCCCTGACCCTCAGAAACTAACAGCGGGGAGGACGAATACCACGAATACCGGTGAGTAGAGGAATTTTCGAAGGTTGCCTAAGTGCGGCGAAGTGATCGACTTTGAAAGCGGAAGCGTGGAAGATACGCATAAAATTGTGCAACACTGGAAGCGGAATACGAATATACATATGAAAACGTGAATGTGTACCCGAACAGATTACTAAGAAAAACGTAACAAGGGAAAGATTGAGCGAACAAGTGAGCGATCAATGTGGGTATGCATGCGTGATTGAAAGTGGACGCACGGCACGAGAGATTTTCACCCCAAGGCAAATTTTCTGGGGTTCTATCTGCAATGTGAGTGTGCGTGCGTGCCTTTACAATTTGCAGTACAGTGTACAATACGAATACTCGATTTAATAACTGTGCTATGTAGGTAGATGTAGATATTCATTATAAGAAGCGAAAATATAGTAAAAATTAAAAAACATTAACAAACACGCTCGCGTGTAATTTTACATGCGAGCGTGACCTGATAGTCTGTGATTGACTCCGCGGTGCTCATGCGAACTCGGTTTCATCGAATAACCCAAATGTACAAATATGGTATCTGTTGCTGTCCATCCCAAATCCAATATTCCCATGTTGTCATACATTTCCAAGGTTCCTAATAATACCTCAGTGTGGTTACCTTCCCTTTCACTTGTGAGAAGCATGTAAACCCCCAAAATCCAAATCTAATTTAACAAAGGAAGTCGTAGAATTAATGCGATACAAAAAAGTCGTAGAATTAATGCAATACAAGTGCGAACATAAAAACGAAACGAAACTAAGAATAAAAACCGCACACGACATCTCCCTTTCTAGATCCTTGGCTAGAGCAGTCATGTTCGTAACAAAAAAAAAAGCGCGCCTTCAATGCTGCAAAATGTAATCAAGTAAAAAGAAGCGAAAGAATTAATAATGCTCTTGGCTATGACGCTCTTCCTGGCGCGAAGGCCATCCTTCGTTAAATGCAGATGCGGCTCTGGGACTTAGTCCTGGCTCGCTGTTGCAGAGACTCATGGGACTCTGTCCCCCATCTGCAGAGTGCATTCGGTTGTGATGCGATCGGGCAGCGTTTTCTGCACGAGCGCTGTTTTGAAGAGCGGGCAATTTACGACGACGGGCGTTGATGAACCAGTTGGAGATTTGGTCTGGGAAAGTTTGTTAGTATGATGTGTAAGAGAATGATTGGGGGGTTGTATGGCTACTCACTCAATTGGAGGCCCGTTTGTCTCATTAATAATTGCTTTTCTTCTTCGTTGGGGTAGGGATGTTCGAGGTGGTTGATGAACCAGGTTGTCAAGATATCTGTGGTGGGTTTGGGGAGATTTCCCCGACGCTTGCGAGGTTTTGAGTCGCCCATTTCTTGGGCTTGGTAGGGAGTTGGACTGTAGCTTCCAGCGTGGTGTCTGTTGGTGAATGGGGTTTGGCCTGGATGGTGAGGGAAAGTTGCAGGTTGGGGGTAACCCTGGTCTCTGGGTTGGTGGTAACCGTAGTCCGATCGTGAAGGGGCGTATTTTTGTTGGTGGTATGAGCGGGAAGCCTCCAATGCATACTCGTTTCTTGGGTACTCATTTATGGGAGGGTATTCGCCATGTGATCGTTCTGCGGGGTTTTGGGAGTAGGTTCGTTCGTAAGATCGGTCGGGTGTGCTAATACTTGGGAGGCTTGGGCGGTATGTCGTACTCGATGGCTCAGAGATTGGAGAATGGAATGGTGGTCTCGAAGTGTGGTGATCTTGATTCTGGGCTCTGCGTTCTGGGATTGAGAGAATAGGTTGCTCTCGTCCAGACCTTGAAATGTGAGGGCTTCCATGGCTAGAATGAACTCTAGACTCCCGATGGGCATTCGAGGAAACTGGCGAAGAGTTTGCACTGTGATAACCGTAGGTCGCTGTCATTGGGCTTCGACCACTGCTAACTGACTGATATCTCTCTCGTTGCTGCTGGCTTTCCTCGTCATAGTAATCGTCGGATAATCTCATTCTCTTATTTGACCCAGGAGATGTGTTTCTTTCTGTTGTGATGGGAGAAAATGATGTTGCATGTCTGTACTCGGATTCAGTAGGTCTTTCCTGGCCCCCAAATCCAGAAAACATCTAGTTGAAGGTCAGCACTGTCCTGTAGGGCAACCTAGAAGATTCACTTACTGTTCGAATAGATGGAAGTGATTCCCCAACATTGGCCATGCGTGGTTTTGACCTCATCTCCACAGGTTCAAGGCCACGCCAATCAGAGCCAGAAAATACATGAGGTCTCTGTAATAAAGCCATGGTAGAATGTGTCTCCCGTGGGTTGGTATCTTGCGTGTAAGATTGGTCTGGCGTGTGAAAGTTCATTTCAAAGTGTTTGCCCGATATGGCTCTGTGTAAAGAAGAAAGATATATAGAGAGCGGTATTGATTATTCTTATATGATATTAGTGAGATTATAACTTGTTGACATTAATGATTGAAGTATGAAATGAAAGTGTGAAAGGATGGTTTGATTGCAATAATTACCGACTAGGAGATTTATACCAAGATGCCCGAACTCTCAAAGTTCAAACTAGACAATTCGGAAGCTGCAATGGCCTGATTCAAAGACTTACCAAGACAAGGACCAAGACTAGATCGACCACTACCAGTGGCAGAATCAAAACCCAAAATTCAGTTCCGTAAACAATAGTGCTTCCAGAACGATAAGTTTTATGGGTATCTTGTTTAGATGCAAATCTATTATGTTCCAATGGTAACTCGAATGTTTCCCGAAGGCTGACCTCGAATTAGACTATAACAACTGGTGACGTTACTCTTCGGATACTGAGATTCAACTAGGAATATTTGATGGCGATATTGGTAAAAAAGGGAAAGGATCGAAATAGAGTTCTTGCAATGAACCGTATGTGATTTGGTGTGTGCGTTGTGATAAATAGTAATCCCACTTTAGCTCGAGTTGATATAAAACATATTTTGACTTTTAAAAAAATGGAATGAGGACTGAAGACTCTTAAGTATAATAGATTAGTTGAAGAAGGTAGATCAACGGGCCGCTGCACAGCTGCCGAAATGGGATTTCCATAGAAGGCTAAGAGGATGGGAGGACAGGATCAAAGTGTCAGGGGTGTTTCCCACAAGAGAATACCGCAGTGTCAGAGGTGGAGCTAATGTCCGTCCGAGGTTTGTGCTTTGGTAAAGAAGGGGGTAGGTGAGGTTAGGATAGCCTCGTCGATGATGCTACATGGAATCTGCTTGCGTCAATCCAAAAGAAAGAATAAGAACGGTTATAACTCAGTAGGCGTCTAGTGTGGCTTTTCCCCTGGAAAGTTCCAAAAAGGTTCCAGGTATATGAGTTGCGAGTAATGGAATTAGAACTAAGGAACCCTTGATATCATGTATGACTGAAGTTTTGTGTGGTAGGCTCTATCCAGTATGTACTTCTGAAAAAGAATAACAGGGAGATACAAAGATAGTGTTCGCCGCAATGGAGGAGCTGCATCCCACGAGCTAGGTTCTAAGTCAAGTGCCAGCGTCACGATGCCGGGGTCTTTTTTTACACTTACGCTCTTCAACCGTGCAGCTCTGCAGCCGCTATATTTCCCGGTGGAAACATTCCATGTTATTCAATACCGAGCAGGGGAATGTTCCAAACCTGCAACTTTCCTGCACCTTACCGAACGAATGATGAAGGTCAAGGTGACAATTGACAATTGAAGGAAGACTTGCGATTTGATCGAGTGTTCATTAGTTAGTATGAAGAAACATCATACACAAACAAACTCCATGAGTTGTTTTGTTTTAGTTTTTGGATGTCCTAGCATCTGTTGATATAGTGTCCTAGTTGAGTAAGAAGGTTTATGGGTCAGATATATTTCTTACTCCTTATTGCTTAGCTGCAAAGGCCAAGGTACATTAGGTGATAGCTGATGGATGGAGACTTGTATCGAGATGATGTTCAATTTGGCAGGTTTGATGGTCAATGGTCATAGGTGGAGTTCCTCCCTGGTCAGTCTGCTGGTAGGTGCTCACCGTGCTCCTCTTTCTCTTGTAGATTGTTGGTGTGTGCATTGATTCTTGAACAATCTATTCATGCTTCCTGGGATCAGCCTTGTCTCCTGTGTTTCCCCTCCTGTCTTCCCACATATCAGAATACGACTTTACAAATTGTAATATCTGTAAGGATCCTTCTGTGGCTGACAACTTTTTTTTCCCTCATTAATGTATCTGTTATTAACCTTTCGAAAGAGGCCTCTTTGAGAATCCGTCTAATTCGACCTACCCCAATCAAAACTTCGAAATTGCATGGATTAAAGGAAGAGGAGAGATCATTACCAAAAAGACATTAGAATTTTCACAGATACCTAGGTATAACTACTTGAATCACGGTGAACGGTGAATGATTTGCTGAAAGTTTTGATTGCTAAAATTAAAAACACACGGTTCTAGACCATAATGAGTTATAGTAACGGGAATACCTACAAGGCCCTCTAATGGGAGGTTAATTTATGATTTGGGGTTAGGTGGCTATTCCGCACTGTAACTAGCAGGGCAGGTAACACGTCTCTAAAGTCATTAATTTATGAAATCCACAATTAGAAAGTTTGCGAGTAAAGATACTATAATTCGATATCTCACATAAATGAATTTTGATAAAACTTTAAGTTTGTTGTTATATATAGGGAATAGTAAACCAGAGATATCCCTACGCATCATACAGCATCATTGTCGTTGAAACAGAACATCCAGTACAGCGTCTAGAAGATACTGGGGCTCAGTTACTCCTGAATTTCTACTTCCCTAGGTTACGAGAATAAACTATCTAATCGTCTCTTGTAGACAGGGAAATGTTCAGATATCAAAATAGAAACTGATGAAGTTTAGCTGGAAATCATTTCGAGTACAATAAAGTTCGAAATACAAAACTCGCCTATGATTCCCTACGATTCCTCGTTGAGAACGCATGTCTTGCTTCTGATCGTGCTACTACGATATATTGACCGATTGGACCGAGGCTACAATTTGCGGTGACACAGCATTAGCTTCAGCAGAGTGAATTCATAATGTGGATGACCTAAAAGCTGAATTCATGGAGATCAAATCCCCCTTCCGAGCGAGTCTGTGAAAATGGCAATACATAGGGCAAGACATCCAAGGGTAATCTGCCGGGTTCTAGGAAGTAACTTTGAGATGTTTGATTAGCTCACCATTCGTTTCAACTACTACCGATCCCCCCTCGCAAGCCACGACGTTCAGGCAAAACTGACTGGGCTTACTTCTACCAGTGACATGATCGACACCGGGAGTTGATGATTTTCCAAGAGATCCTAGGGCATGAATGGCGAAGAAAAGAATGACAGCTGTACAGGACAGGGACATTTTTATGAGCCGAGAAAGCTTTGGCAATTGACAAATAAACTGTCTAGATCATTGTCAATGATTTATTTGGGGAAATCCAAATCGCCGAATACTCACCACTTAATATACCTTTGAACTTGGGATAAGGTAATGCGACCTATCACTATTGCTACTACTTACGCTTGCAGGATGCAGAACGATGGGATCTTGCAGGTTTTTTCTCTCTGACCCGAGTGACCCGTCTGCTTGGGACCAACCATAACGATTTTTCTAATTGAAATATAAAAAAATGAAATACTAGAACGGCTGGAAGACTATAAGCACCCTCGAGGCACCCAGTCTAAAATTTTCAAGGTCAAACGGATCTGAGTGTAGAAGTTCGTTTATGATTCATCCGTTCTTCTCCATGTAAGAGAAATGGGAATCTTGAAACTATCTGACAAGTGACACGATTTTCGCAAGTAAATCTCAATATGGCATTTTTCAATCCTCAATGGGATTCTTGAGGATAGGGTGTAGGATAATTTAGCCACCAAATTTCAAACTTAACCCCCGAGCTCTCCGAGATCGTGGGGCCCGGTTATAGCTTGGGGCATAGACATGACATATTGTAAGGCCCGGATACTTCAGCTCTTTTACATATCGGTTGGCAGGTTTGATGCTACAGCAAGCATGTAGCGCAAACGACTGGTTGGACTTATACGAAGACCTTCGTACGGCACCGTCATCGACGTTACGAATCGAGATAGATATCGTTATGGTTGGGTAACATGCATAGTCAGACGCTTAAGACTAGTCACTTAATTTTGTGAGATTTATTAATTCGATATTACAGAGGTTTCTGTGGTCGTGTTGGGCTATACTACACAAAGTCCCTTCAATCGTGATGATCTGTGGGGTTTTGTTACAATGCAGTTATCAATTTATATACCCATGCTTGATGTACCTGCACCTGGCCGTATAACTTGCATTTTTGGAGAATGGATACAAAGTACTAAGCGAATCATTTCCTGGAAATCTTCTTCTGTTTGCTATCAGTATGGTGAACAACTGTAAGTAAGACATGTGATCATAACATACTGCAGCCATCCTTCTCATAATTCTAGTATGCTAGAGATACTTACTTAGCCACGGCTGGAAATGTCATGGCAAGTTCAGATGAAATATACCATGATTGTAATATTTGTACAATCTTGCGAATGTCGTCTTTCCGAGACACCATATTTATGGAAGTTCGTGCTGATCCCTCCCAGTATTTTCGGAAAGTAGAAGTCAACGCAGTGAAAGTGCAAATTGCCATGGAAAAATAACCGACTTCTCGTGCTTTAGGTTAGGTTGTCATGCTTTCTGTCCTCCGGATTTCCTTTCCTGCAGCATCTTGTGCTTTATTTGGTTCGAAGCATCTAAGCCACAATTTAACGTGGAGGGGCCATGAGCCGCCCCTCGAGCCCATGAAACGACCAGAGATCTCAAACAACCTAGATCCAAGCAACCCTCAGTGTCACGGCAAGAAAAGAATTTCCAAGGATATTCGAGGATGCTACCCAAATGGCAGCGGGAGTCATGGGTCCTATAGTGCAAAGTGTCATCACTTCAAACTTTGCAACGGGTGTCATGGAAATCGCTGATATTTCCAGAATAGGAATTTCCAACGAAACTTCGAACGGCTGCATGTTTGGCAAAAGAAACAAATATATGCAAACTAAAGCATGTCAAATGGTTCATCGGGGAATTATCTTGCACGGACGGGTTCTAAGACTTGACGTCCTTCAGAATTGAAAAAAATGCCTGTCTATTCATGCTAATTGTGATATGCTCACACGTTTAAGATCAAAGAACCCTTAACCAATTCATCCTATACCATCCAATCGAAAGCTTGAAAGCTTTGCGATTGGATGTCATATCTGCAACTGTATGCACAACTGCTATGTGTAACCCCTCCATCTGTCAATCATTAGAGTTAATTCACATCAACAGCGGCACCTTTCCAACTGACAGGGAATCAGGACCCTGGTGTGTACTAACAACAGCATTGGTTGATCTAGCTGTCATGGTTGTATAAGCTCGCCACCAAACTTTGGTATGCAGAAATTCGCAAGAATATCTGGAAAAGGAAATGCTGACGCTTATTATGTAATCTGTTATGCCCTTACCCGAAGAGCTGTCTGTACTGTACTTCTACAAATGTATCATATGTATGATACAAACACGCCAACAGCCAAGTTCAGCCAACATACGGAAATGACCCATACAGCATTCAATCCAGAGGGCGCAGCTTCAATTCATCAAGTGTAGTATGTGCGGCATGGTGTGCGGGTATGGCCGTGTGGAAATTCCGGGGTTCCTGGAACTTGCAGCCGGAAAACAAAGCCTGAAAGTCACAGCAGTACAGAGTACGCAATCCTAATTTACTGTAGGACGTAATCTTCGTTTGTACTGCTGTGACTGCGTTGTGTAATCGCCCACAGCCTCACCAACGGTCAACTTCAAGATCCTCAACTTTACAATATCGCTCCTGTTCAGTGCCATGCACAAAGCACCATCAAGCATTATCACACACTCGGTACAGAGTAACCCTAAGAATGTTCCACCAAATCACAGGACTTTACCCACGAGCTGATGTCCTCGAGACTATCGCACCTTCGCCAATCTAAAGCGAGCGGAAGCCAGCAGTATTGGGAACATCCGGCTATTTACATATCTAATGTGCAACAGAATTGGCCCATCGAGTCCACATTGTTACCAGCTCGGGGACCTAAAAACCGAGTAGACGGCGCAGCACATCTCGCTACCTGTGGCTAGCCTTTAGGGTATGTGGTACAGATACTGCCAGTCTTGCACGCAGCTCGCCGTTCCAAAACCAGTTCATCGGGATCTCATGTTCTTTTGGTTCCGACTTTCAAAATAATAGCTCGGAACGGGTATATAACTAATTGCTAGAAATTCTCTCCGATATCTAATGTCTCACTTTGCTATGTAACCGTTCAAAGCTTACTGCATACTTCGGTTCTCACTTCCTGCAAAATAGGTACGAAGATGTAGTGGTTTGCTTCGCCTCGTGGATGCCATATCCAGGAACGTTGCAAAATCAAGGGGTTCCACCCAATGAACACCAGCGCATTATCTTATCCTTTTCATCCTTTTCAGTACCGCATGAGTTTCAGTAAGAGTTACTGCAGTCATCAATCACGATTTCCATGGGCCCCACGCGATCATAATCCTTCGACATGGTTCTTATCTGATTTCCCTGACCAACATCTGAAGTTTATCTTGAAAAGTTACTTATATCTTATTCGAAAGAAAGCTGTGCCCCTTGTAGAGGATAAGACCCTGAGGGTTATGATATGGTCGCAATGCCAATGAGCCTCAGTATACTAATATCTATATGGCAAATTTACGCGATACTATCAAAACTAGATATCTTCTCACATCCGAGTCGAGATCGGTCCAAGTGTTGGAATCTCACGATGATCCGAAGGGGGTCGGTTTCAATCGGCCCATAAGGTGTGAGCTGCGAGGATTATCTCATCACATTCCAATAAAATACTTGAATATCCTGGAAAACAAAGGTCCCAAGCCTATTAAACCTCTTCGAACACCACCATCATTGCTGTTTGGTATTGCATCATTAAGGGTCTTTTGCAGGGTATAGCATTCCAAAATTCGATTTCCAATGCATTTCCATGGATGAGCAGCGAGCTCTCTCGCTATGCGAAGAAAATATTGACACCATCATATGATCATCATCATCATTGGCTCACTATCTCAACTTTAACCATGTATATATCTTATATCGCCTCTCTGGGCTTCATTGCTTTCTTATCTTTGCTACGAGTGGTCAACTTTACCATTAGCTTACTGCATATATCAGACTGACATGGAACCTGCAACCCCCTCGAGAGCAGCATGCAGAAGATCTCTAGTATGCAACGAATATCAATGTTGCTGTGGTATTCTGTCTCGTCCTCGTTATTTTTGGTGACGACGAAACGAATGCCAGGCAGGGTTTATACCCCACGCTGGAGTCGCATTCTAGGTTTTAGCACACTTTACATGAGAATGTTCTAGGATTAATCCCCATCTCCGACAACTTGCATGCATGCTCTGGACCCTATATCTTGTCTAGTTTCAATACGTTTTTTAAGTAGCGATATTTACCGGCTATAACATCATTATCGACGAGGCCACAAGCCTAAAGAAAAGATTATCATCCTCTGGGAATTCCTCGGCTCGGGCGGTCCTTTACAACACCCTGCCGGATCGATATGCTTTCGTAACGTCAAAGATCCAGTCTTGATCTACACAACGATTGAAAGTTTCTCCTGCTAGTTGCATAAATATTTTACCTGATTTTGAGCCTTGGGGTATACACGAGCAAAATAAGTATGTGTAAGCTCTCACCCCCCCTTCGTTAGTTCCTGTCAGCGCCCCTTCTGGACTCTTTGACAGATCTGTGCAAACGAAAAGCCTCCATTGATCAACAAAAGAAATGGGGATCACAGTATCTGGGTATTCAAGCTTTTCGTATAGCGTCGTATAGCGTCGTATAGCATCACTTGTCATTCTTGCTTCGTTCTAATCGCTGAATATTTCCTTGCCATTCGAACCGAATTTCCATTTTCGTATTATAAACCTTTGCCGGAAAGGCCAAGATTTATGTCAAACTGCCAAATGCTTTATTAAATCTCAGTGCCGTCCGCTTGTTTACTATTACTTCATGGCTCTTATTTAGTGACCCCTTAGTTTTCTTAGCTCTGAATTTATGCATAGCTCGGAGAACATATCCGAGATCAGACACTACCAATATTTGACAACGGATTACTTTCTTCATTAAGTAACTTTCACCGTAACATGATAGACTTTCAAAGGTGTCCGTTGATCTTAGGGATGGATGTGCTCAAGTTTGTCTAGTCTTGAGAGCTAGGCACAGTGGGCCCGAGACTGTCAGTTCATAGACTAACTCGTAACATTACACGGCACGATTTCATTTCGTCATGAACTTACGAGTCATTAAAAAAAATATAATTAGCGCGGCAATTTAGACAGGGCTTTCAGAAATAGCGATCTGCCCGTGTTGCTTTTCCCCTGTACAGTATTTTCCCACGTTTCTGTGAATGTCAGTGTTTCCCGTCCCCCACTTTTGGATCCTTATATAATTGTGGCTATTGTGAGCGGCACGGAGTATATGTATCTTTCTGTTAAGTGTCAAAAGAAACGGCTGAGCATAAACAAAAATAAGAAATCCACAAGTACCGGATTTGTTCGGGAATCTCCGGGCCGCGCGGGCTTAACGGCGGAACGACTCTTATGGTCCCATCAGTCCCTTGTTTGAATACATTAGGCCACAGCTTAGCTATTATCTTTACAAAGTAGCTAGACATCGCCTCATTCTTCGTCGATTCTAAAGCGTAATGATGATCTTCAAGAGGTCCAATTAGATGCATTGTTGGCTTAGCCAAGTCACTACTGTGAGCTAAACAAGCGCGAGGCGCCATACGAATATTTGATGTCAGTATCTCCGTTGATTTCAAATACAAACATGACAAACGCTTCACGATAAACAGAAACATCAACAATCAAGAGCAACGACTTAATAAAGTTTAAATTTATGATCTAAGTGGCAGTAAAGTGACTGTCTCTGTTGTCGATCTCTTGAATGTGGAGAAGTGGCGGTCAGCTTTGCTACTCCTGGAGAGATCTACATGTCACACATTCTCATGCATTTCTGCACCAGCAATTATGGCTTATTGAGGAATACCGAAAGTTCTAAACTTTAAAGTAAGATTCTAGTCTTTTGACTAAAGGCTGGGGAATGGGGTCGCCCTTTGCCTCGGTTCATGCTACCGATGGTGGGAAATGACATTATGATCAGACTACAAGTAGACAGATTGAGATCTGGAAAGTATGGTCAGCGCTATACTGTGATGAGTTGATGGAATAGTAGATCATAGCTACTTATACCTTGTGCGTTATCCTTTGAAGTTAGAGGAGGTATATCTGCCAAACCCTGTGATCCCGAATTTTCGGATCACCGTCTTTCAGGAACCTCCTTTCAGTGGCCCCAAAATCTGCGTCACGCTTGCCCTGCTGAACACTCTCGTAAATTGCCAACGATTGATTCACTGATTGCCAGGCTGAAGGATCAAGTGATTCGCCATGGACCGGGAAATATGGATACCGGCTTTTCAAATTGTGTCGGTGGAGCATACGGAGCAAACATTATCACGATAACCGCTCCAGATTGTCTCAAAGTTAACCAGTATGGACTTTCTCGTGGTCATTGCGTCGTCTGAATCAGCAATGATATTCCTAGTGGTATGTTCTGCTGATTAATCTTCATCGCTTCATTCAGAACACTATTGGCGTGTCAAATTTTCAGTAGTTTCCAGCCCCATGAAAACCATAAGATTACCATCTTCTTCATTGCATCATAGATTTTTGCGAATGTCAGAATTCAGCACTGAGTTAGAGGAAAGTTTTGGGCTTGTCACCAACCTGATACACTCCTTTGCCTATTTGGCATTCCTGTTCCTGGAAATGTTCTATCGTGGAATACATTTTGTCTTCTAGCCCCTCGGAAATAAGAACTAAGATTAATGATTTACTTATATGGCTAAGATATGCATTTTTGGGCAGATCGTTTTCGATCAATTGGAGTAGTAGAGCTGCACAGTCCAAAATTGTGATTACATGATATAGAGGTCGAATGCTTGAAGTAATGTAATCTGGATCAGCAAACTACAATAGCTTAGCCCAAAGGCAATTGCTAAACGCTTGCCATTATTTCCAAGTAATCTAAACATTTTGGACAGATTCTCATTTCTCTGAGAGTGTTTAAAAGCACAGAGTACAACAGAACGGTGACTCGAATTGGCATTGAAGATTCACGGACAAGGGGTCCCGCACGTATTCACATATCTGAGTCGGTATACTGTAAGCTTTGAGGAAGGATCTCTTTCTATTTAGAAGAATAGTGAATGCTTTGAGTTTTTGCCGTAGCAACCTTTACACATTCCAACAACTGTTGTTCTAGCGCGGACTAGCTATCTTTCGAGTCATTCGATCCATGTGTGCTGAACCAGCAACTAACCCTCTACAACTGCTCAAAGGTATGATCTATGGTTTCTTTACGGAATACTCAGATAACCAAGGTCCTAACTCCGATTATCCCATTGGATTCTCTGTAAGCAGGCATCCAATTAAGTTTTAAGTATGGTACCTTACTTTCATGTCATGGGTCAATCACAATGTAAGTTCCTTTTTAACAACAGTCAAAGCGACATGAGCAACGACAAACTGGAACAAGATGGACCGGATTTGACTTCGAGATTCAGGTACTCTTTCTTTCACCGCAAAGTTTAGGTGGATGTAACTTTCAATATTATGCATGTGTCATCTGTTGTAAACTATGAAGTCCATCACTCTATGTACGTAAAGAATCACAGGGTACTGTAAGAAGAAGTAACCTTATCTGATTGTCCCCTATATCCATATTCCGAGCATTTCAAACTATGTACGGATATTCCTTCGGCTCGGTTTCGCAAAGACTAACACGTTATTGATGCCCTGGAGCCGGTCTCGGGAGTCATCCCGCCATTCTTCGCGTTGTACCCATAGTATTGTTTCAGGTTGAAATTCCATCATCTTATTTAGAAACATTACTGGTTCATTCGGTTTTCACATGTTGCCCGCGGATACCACAATAAAAATCTGTATGGAATCTTCCGGTCATGCAACAGCCCTGCTTCTCTGAAATTCGGACATATCTTTTCCCTTGTTCTAGAATTTACTTTGCTCAACAATTCAAAGCGCTTCTTGGATGTCTCACACTGTCAAAAGTGTAAGGAAAACCTAATTTACTCTTCCTATCCTCATTATTACTGATATGTGAAAGTGGGAGATTGTTCTGTCGAGGAATTGACAATCATCAAATTCATCAGATTCACTCTCATTAATCTATTCCTGACTATGGTTTACTTCATGCCATGTATGTTTTTGGAATTGCATTACGCATACGATTTCTTGCTCATCTAATTTTCCCTCTGGAAACTCATCCGCGAAAAAAGAACAGGTACACAATGTTTTCATTTCAACTATGATTGAAGAATACTCTTGTCAACAATTTCTGAAGTTCAGAGATAGATAGTGAATTTGATGCAAAATTTGATGTTAAAAATGAGCGTCGAGTTTATCTCACAGTTATAAAGATCGATGAGATCGAGTAATAATCTCGATCCGTGGTGGATCTTACATGCTTGACTTGAAAAATTTGTATTCCTTAGGGTGGCAGTCAGGCCGATTAAAAAAGCGTGAAAAGATATGGAAAGGCAGGAATGTATATATATAATTAACAAACTTATAAAGCGTTGAAATCAACTCTACAGTCAGTTCAATTATATGATTCCAAATAACAATTCTATATACAAATTATATTTCAGACGTCATTATCGATATCTAGATTTGAATCCTTGAATAGACTATCAACATTGAGATCACATACTGACGTTGTATAAAATGGCACAGTAACTTGAAAAGGTCTTTTATAACCCTAATGCCATTTCCATCTCATCTGACTGCCAGTGAGCATGATTATATATGGACTAAGCAATGAAAACTTCAACCTTACATGAATCAGCCTCTGTTTTCAGGTATTTTCATTATCAGCGGGTCCTGGTCCCCGGAGAACTCACTCCAACGCATCTCCAAGGTGGCGAGGCCAGACGTACTAGCATGATAATGCATGGTTTCCTGTCAATTCAAGATTTATAACCACCTCGGCTACGTTTCGATGTTAAGATAGTGTTGGTTTATCTAGCATTCTAAATTGTAGTATGTTGAGCACCATAAATGGAATCTCTGTTCACAAATTCAGTTTCTTTTCACGTGGCATTAAGTTGATTAGGTTTCTAGAGCCAATCTATGTCTGACGTACCTGTCGATGCATCTCACTAAGAAAGTCATCAATAAACCGAACAGTCAGCAACATCTCTCAAGCATTCTCCAGTATACCAAGATCCTGTTCAACTCATATGCATCCCCGGGATCTCGTCTTACGAAACCATCACATATACTCATAAATTTCCGTCCAAAATCAACAATTTATCTAAGGACTATATTTTCGATATGTGGGAAGAATGCAAGCCACAGATGCGCAGAATGATACTAATACAATATGAGAATTTCATGTCGGGACACAGAAAGAAAAGTATATCAAGGAGTTGTTGATTTTACATTGATAACGCAACCAAAAGAGAAACAAAAAATGAACAACTTCTGTGTATACATCCCACACTGTACATTATAGACGCGCAAATAAATGCATAGAAAGATAAAGCTCGAGATACTAATCATCAATAAAATCAGAAATGTAAACAAAGATCACTTGAAGATGCTGAAACATGTGATTCTCAACACAATATAGTTTCATCTTATCCAAATCCTGATTTAAGTATTGTAAACCTGTTGTGAGGTGTGAAAACGATGGAGTGACTAAAGTAATCGCGGGATACTAGTCTCCAAGCCGACCAAAATATATTAAAAATTTGTGAACACACACAGCATGTATTCTAGAGAACCTCTCCATTTCCGTATCTAATCCCATCTAACGTCTAGTCTCAAATCACATCCTATCGGGTATCGAAAGAGGCGCAAAAAGGAGAAACAAATCGTTCACCCATCTTCCTCGTCTTCGTCTTCGACCCTCTCAAGTCCCCAACAAAAGCAAAAAGGTATTTCCGAATCCGGGAATCGAACCCGGGGCTACTCGGATCATGATACTCCTTATTCTACTAAAGAAGAGGAAGAGATATGAAAGCGAGTTATGTTAACCCCTACACTAATTCGGAATGCTTGTTGTGAAGGAGATATTCATATGTAAATATATGAATGAATCATAGATGAGCGATGAGAAAAGAGCGATGTACGGGAGATGAATGTGGATGTGGAGGTGGAGGTGGAAGAGTTTTTCTCGAGTGGAGAGGGGGTCCGAGAGGGGGCAAAATATGAAGCGAGGAGGGGCTGATGATTGATGATGATTCGGTGGCTAATTATCATGCTGTGAAATCGTTTTCAATTTCCTGCTTTAAGTGCTTGCTCCATACTGGATATTGAATTCCAAAAGAGAAATTTATAGATCAGAATATGCATCCTGATTAGAAGCGATCTTTTTAGAAATTGAGCATGTCTATAATCTTTGAACGAAATAGCGTCATATCACTCCTAATATCAGTATTCTCTCGAATATGAAGTGTCAAATAACATCGCAATCCGAGTGGGCTAAGAGACTGACTAAATACAGTGCCCAAACCATACATACGCTATCCCCTTCCTACTCCTCCATCCCCCAAAGCAAAATCCCCCAGAATTCCTCTACTCGCTCGTCTATCTCTCATCACCCAGCGTTTCACAACTTCCAAACTCCCCAAAATTCAAGCCCTCACTCACCATATCCATCCATCACCTTCATTCCCTGTCCAGTCCAACTCCCCCAAAGCAAAAGCAAAAGAAGTGCGTTCGCCGGGAATCGAACCCGGGGCCCATCGAGGTTGTTTCGCACTCTACCGATGAAGGGAGAGATTGATGGCAACGATGGATTTTACCACTAAACCACAAACGCTTATTAGGTTTGTTGTGGAGAAGCATGCGAAGTTTGACAATATATTACAGCCACAACATGAAATCAGAGAAAAGCCAAGGTACAGTTGAACCTAGGTTTGAAGGCAATGGATCGGGCGGAAAAGGAAAGATTCGGAGGGAAGAAATTTTCGGAAAAGTGGAGAGAGTGGTGGGACTACTGAAGATGTTTTTTTTTGCTTATCGATATCGAATCTTATCGGAGGATGAGGATACTACACATGGAGACATGTAAGTAAATAGATAAATGCTAAGAAGGTAAGGTATATTACAATAATTACATATCATATATTATAGAGAACAAGAAATATAAAGAAAGTCTTACACTACAAGATCTCTAATCTATTTGATAAACTTTCTATAATCAATAATCCCCTCATCTTTCTCTCCAAAACCTGATGCATACAATCATTTTTCATACTCTCCAAACCCCCAATCACTACCAAAGCCCCATCATCAAACCCCATCCATCTATTCCTTTCCCCTACTTCCGCTCCCTTCATATCCTTTCCCAGTCCCTTCAAATCTTCATCCAAACTACCAATTTCGGGGCTGTAACTCAGTGGTAGAGTGCCTCGTTTGCATGTTCAGATATCTCTCCCAAGACACCTGATTCGTCTCGATGAAGTCCAGGGTTCGACTCCCTGCCGCTCCAATAAAGTTTTGCACTTTATTTCATCTTTTTATCTGGTGGCTTCAGATTTTTGTCGATTTTGTGTTCTTGTATTTTGAGGGGTTTGGAAATGAGGGGAAGCGAAAGGGACTGAGTTAAGGAAGGGGGTGTGGAAATTCTTATGGATGAATGCATGGGAAGGAAGAAGACGTGAGTGGGCTCCTGTCGATATGATTTATTTCAATGTTGCTTTCTGGAATTTTGAAGTTTCACATTGAGATGTGCAGACAGATAGTGGTTGAAGATTAGTAACAGCGAAATTTCAAAATTTCCGAGGTCACTATATATACATACAACATGACAATTCCCTCTGGTTTCTAAAAAGTTACTGCTAAGCATTTTTATAATATTCAGCGATGAAACGTTCCCATTTACTCCTTTCTCAAACGTCTCACTCCCCGAGTCGCTCCTCGATTAGACGAGGAAGAAAATTATATCTATGATGTGGGAATTCATGACTTTGAGCTTGTACATGACATGGTATTTGATTCAATTGTGCGCGTTGTTAAAAGTTTGATTCTCTAGATTTAGATAGTAAGTAACATAACCCTTGGTGCTTTGTCTTTGAAACTGCTGTGATCTAACATTTAATTCAACAGAAGAAGCGCGCTCAACCTCTCCTAATCTTTCCCCTTCTCCATCTGCTCTCCAAAACTCCCAGAAAATCATCACCATATTGTCCTTGTAGGACAACATCGTCATAACATACATACCCAACTTCCAAATTGAAACCATCTTTCCTTTGCTCAAGTCCACCAGTTGATAAGGGGAGAATTAAAAACGGAACAGGAGGGAGCGTTCATCTAAAAGACCCTCTATTCCTACCAATGTCGTCTGAAAAGACATACAGTGAACTGTAAATACTATACTCTTCATAAAGACAGTGAATGGAATGCAGACTATTCAATCATCCGACTTTTCAATTCCCAAAACATACTGGTAGCCCTCTCGAAAAATATCAAGCACCACCGACGCGTTATGAAAAAAAAAAAAACCAAAAAAAAAAACGAAAAAGTATGAATGACCAGACTGGGGCACGATCCCAGGACCTTGTCCGTATTTAACAGGTGTTAATTGTTAAGGACACGTGATAACCAACTACACCATCCGGCCTGTTTGATATGGGTTCTACGGTCACTTGAATATATATCGTAACATTCAACAACCATTGTGGAGGTGGTGGAGACTGACAGTGGATTACTACTAATTTCCTATATCATAGAATAAAAGGAATTGGTCATTCGGGCAGTAGCTAACCGTGAAGAAAATGAGTAGATAGCAAAAGATCCTTAATTTCTATGGATCTAGTGAATACTTGACCACATGTGCGTTATTTGAAAATCTATGGTCCTCCGCTGCTACCCGATTGTGGCAAATCAAGACTATAAGTTCAGCTAATGATCAATGATTGCTAAGAAGTGATAATGGCATACAATTAGTAGGCGTAATGGGAGCAAAACCCTCTCAATCATTATCGGGATATCCGGCATTCATCCGAAGCTGCCTGCTCGTCACTCTCCATCCCATCGATCGAAACAATCCTCTTCACAACTGGCAAAGTGGTAAAAAGACAAAAACATACAACAGTAGGGATTCGCTGGTGGTCACCCACCCAACTACTAATCTACCGATCTGAGGCTTGTGTATGGCAGAGCGGACGGGATGCC
>PQXK01000306.1:0-41283 GCA_004786245.1 Botrytis hyacinthi | reverse complement strand
CATATCTTTTTAAAGTCATTCAATCTAATATTAGCCTATTATATAATCAAATCACATGATCGTCGCTTATAAGCTTACGAAAGCGACTATTAATCCGAAAACAGCCATTAAGTCGAAAACTGCCATAAATTCGAAAACGAATATTAAATAAAGAATATGAAAAAGGGCTTTATTTCGAAAGAATTAACGGATTAGTAAGAGATCTATAAGAAATTTATTAAAGCTGAAAACTAGATTATAGTGAAAAAGTATAAAATAAGGGCTTTTTCCTGTTTAATATAGAATAAGAAATTGAATATCGATATACAGATTCATAAATATCATGTGTTTTCATTGCTTTTTAGTTGTTAAATTGAGCCAGCTTCCCATAAAAGACTAACATTAGTCTATTCCCTTTTATATATTATTTATACTAAATATTTATATACTAGCTCATGACCTACGATAAAATCAAAGTGTGCAAGATACAGGGTTGTGCAAGATACAGGGATATCGGTTATGAAATCCGTCACAAACTATTCCGAAATCCGAGCTGTGGCGGAAAACAAACTGTTCCCTGCATCCGCGTGAAAATCTTATCAGGAAGAATTACACGGTATGAGATTGGAAGGTGGTATTGGGTCGGCGATAAATATATACTTATCTAACCAGTCCTCCAACGCCGAATAGGATGAAGATCGACAGGAGCTGCGTAATCTGTACCTGGTTGGCTTTTTTGTAGGCTGTTGGAGGTTATCCTGGTGGGAGATTTGTGGTAGGTAGTAAGCATAGGTATATATGCCGAAAGATCTCATTACCATGATATTCAAGTATTTGCCTCACTCAGGCTCGCTGTTTGTTGTCCCCTCCCAAAACATCTAGTCAAATATGGTACGGTACAGCCAGCACGAGGAAGGACGTGTCCAAGTTCCTCTTCTAGAAGGGTCCCAGACATCGGACTCACCATCGCCTTCGATGTCCGAAGTGAAGTTGAAGTGGTTAGTTTGGTGCCTTGTTGGTATACTGGTTCTCACTTTTGAGACCGGCATCGCGATACGAACAGCTCCTCTTATCGCTTCTTACAAGGAAATTTTATGCACCAAGACAATTCAGCATGACATGAAGTCACCGGCACATTGTACCAAAGACCACACCGTAACGAGCGAGCTAGCAATGATTCTAGGTGTTTCCCAGCTTTTGGAATGTCTTCCCGTACTTCTCTTATCAGGCATATATGGCAGCATGGCGGACAAATACGGCCCGCGGCCGATTCTCTTCCTGAGTTATCTAGGCCTAGTACTGAGCTCGGCATGGGTTACCGGTGTAATCTGGCTCGCTCCCATGATTCCTTTAAGACTCGTTTTTATAGGCCCTATATTTACCGTTATCGGTGGTGGGCCAAGTGTACCAATCTCTATCCTTATGACGAGTGCTGTAGCCGTTGCGCCGTCCATTCAAAAGGTCTCCATCTTCTCTTTCATCCATGGTACAGCTTTGATTGCAGTAATTCTAGGCTTTGGACTTGGCTCGGCGATGATGATACCCATGGGAAATTATCCACCACTGCTGGCAGGACTTGTGTTGATGTGCTTGGCTTTAAGTCTAAGCCTTCTTCTACCAATTTCAAAACCGATGGCCCGACTATCTTCCACTGTGTCTGAAGAGACTTCTGCTCATGCAAGGCCCGATGCCTCGACACCTCTCATGCACAAGATCAGCATTGGCAAGCAAACAATGAGTAAATCATTTGATACCCTCTGGCATATGAGAGGTGTCATCCCACTATTGTTCACGAGTTTCCTCTGCATGCTTGGTCAGAATGTCCAAATCCTAATCCTTCAGTACATGCCAGAAAGATTCGGCATAGGATTCGCTCAGGTGAGTTTTCTCGTGTCATTTTACTGTCTAGAGAACTGAAATTTCTGTTTCTAGGCCAATACATTCAACATTCTTAATTCCACTGTGAATCTATTTGTGCTTTTCATAGCCCTGCCATTGGTAGGCACGTTGGTTTTACGCTCGGGTAGCTACAATGCGTTTCACAAAGATATGATACTCGCTCTCAGTAGCAGTTTGTTATTATTCTTAGGGGCATTGGTATTAGGTATCGCTCCAGACATAAAATTAGCAGTTATCGGTAAGATAGCATACCAGTTATTGCTTATCTCCACATGTATGAACTAACTGATCCAGGTATCATCATTTTTGGCACCGGAATTGGTCTCAGCAGTCTTTTGCGGTCCATCTTTATGGAGCTTTTCCCACCAGAACACGCAGCCTTTGCGATTACATTGATCTCTACCGTAAAAAATTTAGGCAGCACGTTTTCAGGGCCTGTATACTCCTACACGTTTGCATTGAGTTTAAATTTGGGAGGAAGGTTCCAAGGCTTGCCATTCTTTGTGTCAGCAATTTGTTTTGTCATTGGGGGTGTTTTACTAATCGCAACGAAAAAAAAATTGATAGATAGACCAGAGAAATAATGGATCTGATAATAGGCACTAAGATTGGGCTTCTTCACGCGTTACTCGGGTTGGATTTTTTCTGTCAGGCTTTCAGCCAGTATAGAATATACACAAACATATTTATATTAAAGATGGCTTGTCAGGCATCTCTCTGGCTGGGGAAATCTGCTGCGCGATTTTGTTCAATTCAATCACTTCGGGTAGAGGGACTTTGAAGCCCATAGATAGTTTTCCAAAGAGTCCAGACGCAATTGCTAAATATGATATCTCATTACCCTTTAAGAGAATGCTTGCCAAGAAGATAATTCGAACAGCGATAAAAAGCGGCAATATCAGAGCTCTGCGTAGGATAAATGATTAACGCGGCCATAAGGATAATGTAAACAGTGAACAGAAAGTTTAGTACCTATTCGCCAGAATATCAACAACTTCCACATCATTATAGTCGTCTAATATCATCTTGGCCGTTTTTACGCACCGCTTGAATACTCTCTCACGCTGCTCATCTAAAACATCAGAGGTGATGCTCTGATGATTCAATCCTAGACTGTCCAAAGATAGCAGTGCCTCATAATACTGCAAGCGTAACTGGAAGTATATACGGCGCTCGGAGAATTCCTCGTGCCCCGGGATGTCGTTCATGGACCTTGGTGTTTCTGGATTCCAAGCTTCTATCTTTTGACGCAGGAACTCGGCCACGGTTTCGAGATCAACGATAGGCTTCGAGAGATTCTCGTCATGATAAGTCTTTCGGATCTGTGAACATATTTTGGCATAGCTTATTTGTAGGATCAAATGGTTCACGTGATCGGTGTCGGTGGACTCTGTGTTTGTAGAGTTTACGGCGTTTGGGACCTCCAAGTCAATGTCATTATCCTTGAAAGCATACGAGGTGATTAGCTGCGGGATTTAAGAGGAGACTAAGCATTCAACCTACAAGTGCCAATCCCCATCGCAGGCAGTAAGGCTGTGTGAGTGTATATAGATACCAGAAGGTCCGCGTGGCCCAATTTTGTTCCTCAAGGTCCGAGGTCAACAAAACTACTCTGCTCATTTGAAACAAGCGGAGGCCTTGCGCGCAAGAGACCGCATTCGTCATCAAGGCAGAAAAGTACCTGAGGCCAAGTGCCCTTGTGTAAATCAACTGATCTGGTCAATAAAACTAGTAACATTATGTCATAACACCCTGCCAAGTACATACCATAGTGACCAGTAACTGTTGAAGTGTAAGCTTAGGTCATACTGACTCAAATGGAAAATAGGTTCAGCTACCTGAAGTTTCAGAAGAGAGTCTTTTGCTAAAAATACATCACTCAAGGCGCTAAGCGAGCACCGAAAGAACGAGATAGACTCATCGTCATTAATTTTATACCGTACGTTGCGTAAATGAGAGCCGATAGCCAAAGCCGAATAAATTAGTGCACTTTCTATAGTGGAGTGTGATTCATCTTTCAAGACCGACACAAACAGCGCTTTTAGTTGCTTAAAACCTATGAATAAACCAATCCTATATGACGTCAGTCTTTTCTATTAGCATTACAGAATTCTGAGCATATAACTACCCGGAACGGTCTTCGTAGCATGCTGGTTGGTAATTTTTAGCAACTAAATCTTCAGCATGTCGGATTCCTTCTCTTACCTTCAATGAGGTCATCGAGGATAACCGGATTAAATGATTGGAAGGGCGGCTCTCCAACGCTGATGGAGGAGTTTGAGATTTGAACAAGCTCGTACTGCCGTGGTTGTAGCTTTTCGAAATAAGAGAATGCCTCTACCATGCAGTCAATTTTCAAGACCTTTTCATCAAAAAGATCGAAGGTGAACGCGGATCCAATGGAAACGGAAGTCGTAAACGCTGCCGATGATGATTTATCCTGATATTTCATTTTTGAAAGTGTAAATGAATCTATACGATTTGGAACCGACACTTTTGTGCTCTATGTCTTTCTTAATAATAGATCACAGTATCCAAAAAAGTATATACGCACCAGCGACATTGTTGAATTAGGTATTTCTCTTGGAGCATCTTGTTCATATTGCCTCGAGACTTCAGATTCAGTATGCTCTTGGGAATGCTTAGGAATCGTATGACCCTCCGGAGATAGATTGAAGAGTTCAGTTGAGAAATTGCTATATCGAGGGGAGTATCCAGATCCACTCGAAACATTGAGTAATGGGCTCTGAGATAGGTCACTGGCATCAAAAGCCTCGTTATAGTCTGTGAAAAGATCCATGGAAAGTTCGGTAAGTCCTGCATGATCAGATTTCGATGAATCCCAAGATACGTCAGACCGAATTAATGGCTCTTGCAGACTCCATTGATGGTCTTGATCAAAAGGCAGTGATACCGATGAGGAGAATGAGCTATTCGAATTAACCATTTGATAACCTTCGCCCGAATCCGTCGACTGCTCAAGTAAGGATGCCGGAGAGGGCATTCCGGTACCCTGACTTGGGCGGCGGGTTGATTGAAGTTGCTTATAGGTACACTTCTTGTTCATTCGCTAGTGGGTAAGGTAAGAATACAACATGACTCAGAAGTGGGGTAGCCAGGTCACTTACATGGCATTGATTACACGGAGTTCTCCCGTCACCTATCATTGACAGTATTATTATCAATGATTTATTCCAGGAGGTGATCTTACTTACAACGGACTTTCCTTGACTTGCAAGACTCACAAGCACCACGGCGCCGAGTAAGACCATGTTTGGAGTAACTTTGACGACTCGTGGAAGTGCTCGAGACTATTGATTGCTCCATCGAAGACAAGTTTAGGCTCTATGCGAAGCGAAGAGTGAAAACGCAACGGGATTCTATAACTTGCAAGGTCTTGACGATCTCTTATAGTTATTCATACCATGTAACATCTCTTTCTTTCTTGGAGAATAATCGCCCTCCAGACGCTGTAGCTACCAGCATTTTGGCAATATGAAGCTCGAAGTCAAAGGAGTCAAGGGCATAGGCCCAGACTGCTATCGTGATATGTACACAAATCCGTGTTTCCGAGTATCCTGGCAATCGGGGCAGCAAGGATTAAGATCCTCTTAACTAACGAGCGCGGACGATGAAACCATATGACGCAATACCTTGATTGTGTCAGGCTTCTGTAGTAGGGAACATATGGGATAGGCTCTGCGAAGGGATGAGCGACAGACCATATGATATTATATTGATGTCTAGTCAAAACCCCGGGCATATGCTGGCCCTTATATAACCTTCATATTTCCTAATGATCCCATAGGCTATACCTTGATATACCTTGGCTTTCATTTCTATCATTGAACCTTCTACGTGTACTTCGTAGGCTCATAGATTACCTCGCAGGCCTTAGTGTCGCATGCCAAGATTGTTGTACCTTAAGTTGAAGGTTTCAAATTACTAATCCGCCCCCGATCGCCGATTGGGCAGCAGCCCCTGGTCACCCCGGGGGGGCCCATCAGCTTTAATCGCAACCTTAAGACACTCCTAATAAAAACGACATCAGTAGATCTCTTGGCCCAGAAGTGACGCCACCGATGAAAGTAGGTTATCTGGAGTAACTATACTTTGATCTACAGTTCAATCTATAGTTCAACAGTACCTACCTTATTAGATTGGTTAGGTGGCTAGTGCCTTGCCGATCTCAGATACCGTATATATCTACCCAATTAGAAACATCAATAAGCAATGCAGTTGGTTTTATTGCTTATCTTAGATACAGAAACAGGAAACTGTCAATCATAACCCCGAGGTCTGGGGGCGGGGGCGGGGGATGGGAAAGGTTATGCACAATGGATTTGGATATAGATATGGATCCGGCTATTGTTTGAAGGTATGCACCTCGTATATGAGAAAAGATCTTGATTTCAATCATTGATACAATCGAAGCTGCTGGTATTCTTGATGTACCTAGATGTAGTAAGATAGGCACAACAGGTCTTTCAGACTCCGAATCGGAGAATCATCAAAAGAGAAAAGAAAAAAGACTAGAACTTCTTCTTTATACACCTTAACCCAACTTCAAAATATATTCGCAGGCTTTCATCGAACTAACGAGCTTTTATTCTATCATGAATGCATACACCAGTCAGCTTTGTCAGTTAGATGCTGATGACACCTTTGGTCCTGCCGTGGCTTCCTGTGCCCGCACATTCGATTTCACCTTATTTTTCGAGCAGGCTATACTTTCTCTGGTTCCTAGCACCATCTTTCTGCTTATTTTACCTCTAAGAATATGGCGCCTCCGCATCTCGAGTCAGAAAACCATATTCAGTTGGATGTCGATTGCAAAACCTATAACAGCTTTGGCGTTAGTCTCGGTCCGAGTACTACTTCTGGTTTATTATACTATACAGGATACAATCAGAACGTCCTTCTCGATACCTACAGCTATATTGGATCTTCTAGCTGCCGTGACCATTATACCTCTCTCTCATCTCGAGCAACATCGTTCTGTAAAACCGTCAACACTTATCAACTTCTATCTTACTCTATCGGCTGTTCTTGACCTTCCTCAAGCCCGTACACTGTATCTGATACCTGGGCAGCTACGAATCGCGATTATTTTCTCCGTCGCTTTAGCTGTTAAAATTACATTGCTATTTCTGGAAGCATGGGATAAAAGAGCATTTCTCATGGAGAAATACCAGACATTAGCTACAGAAACAACCAGCGGCATCTTCAGTTACGGTCTTTTCCTTTGGATGAACAGTCTTTTCCGAAGGGGCTATAGCAAGGTGATATTATTCGATGACCTTGGCCCAATTGATAGCAGTCTTGGGTCTGCAGGACTACATCGACGGCTCCAAGACTCATGGCAGCCACAATACTGCGAGGCCAGATTGCCTCTTCTGAGAAGTTTGTGGAAGGCTCTTCGATGGTCAATTTTATCTCCAGTTCTGCCCCGCTTATGCTATTCTGGATTTTTGTTTGCTCAGCCATTCCTTATTGATAGGGCAACTAGTTACTTGAGCCAGCCTAGTAATCCCCTCGAAGATGATATTGGCTACGGGCTTATCGGTGCAACGGCGTGCACATATCTGGGAATGGCAGTAAATATAGTGACATTCCTTCTTCTGATCTTGAACTCTGACTATTTCCGTAATTAGATTTCGCATGCCTTGTTCCAACATCTTCTGTACCGGCATATAACAATGGTTCGAGGTTCGCTTGTCGCAATAATTTATACGAACAGTCTGTTAATCGAGGATCGAATCGATGATTCATCGGCTGCGGTGACGCTTATGAGTAATGATGTTGACCGAATCTGTCAAAGCCTAATAATGCTTCACGATCTTTGGTCTCGACCTTTGGAACTACTCGTTGGAATTATCCTCTTAGCTTTACAAATAGGTTGGGTATCTACAATACCGCTAGCCGTGATATTGATCAGTGCTATGCTCGATTCAAGAGTCACCTTATTGATTGGTAGCAAAGTCAAGGTTTGGTCCGATGCTGTCCAGCAGCGAGTTTCTTTTACAGCAGATGTTTTATCATCCATGAAAAGTGTTAAAATGTTGGGACTTGCAAGACCATTAAGATCTTTATTACAAAAAGAAAGATTAAACGAACTTAAACTGCAAGCAAAATTTCGATGGTCGACAGTCTGGCTGAATACTCTGGGTAAGTTTTCAGTTTTCTTTTTTGCAGAGTTTTTAAACTGACCCGCACTTCACACGTATAACAAGACATCCACTTCTTATCGCTATATCATTAGGTCGCGATGGAATAAGCTGTCGTTAATTAGAAGTTATCTATAGACCTTCGGGCACGACGATTCTTACCCTGTTCTCAGAAATTTGCATCAGTGGTCAACAATCTAACACTAGTTCATAGGAAACTTACCTCCAGCAATTGCACCCGCGGCTACCTTCGTTGTATACGCAATTAAAGCACGTGTAACAAGCTCTAGTCCACTCAATACTTCTCAAGTCTTCACAAGCCTTGCGCTTATTAATCTTATTACTACCCCAGCTTCGGAGCTATTGACATCTTTTCCATCTGCAGCCGCATGTCTTGGTTGCGTGGGAAGAATCCAGGAACATTTAAGAAGGTCAACTCGTCACAATCTAAGGGCTTTGAACACGACAGGAGAAATATATCAAGAGAAAACCAACACTGAATACAACTTGGATATGCCCCTTTTGCGTTTGACTCGGGTATGTCTTTCAATTAGTGATAGTTCAAACTATTTGTTACGCGATCTTGATCTAGAATCTCGTCAAAGCAGCTTCACGATGATACTAGGCCCAAGCGGATCGGGAAAATCAACTCTGTTGAGAGCCATACTTAGCGAAGCAAAGTACAGCGGTACTATTTCAATCAACACCAATCAAGTAGCATATTGCCCGCAGGTCCCATGGCTTTTCACAGGTACTATCCAACAGAATATATGCGGTTTGGAAGTAGGTGCAGTTGACGAAATTTGGTATAAATCTGTACTTTACGCTTGTGCACTCGATAGTGTTCTTCTTGGTTTATCACAGAATGATAAAACTCACATTGAGGGGCAAAGCTCTAGTCTTAGTGGTGGCGAAAAACAACGTCTTGGTCTTGCTCGAGCCTTATACCAGCGACCACGTCTGATAATGCTTGATGACGTACTCAGTGCATTAGACATCAAGACTGAGATTCGTATCATGACTAGATTATTCGGGAAAGATGGTTTGCTGTTGAGACTCGGAGCTGCAGTCGTATTTGTGACTCACTCGACACGTTGGGAACCAATTGCAGACAGTGTGATCACATTGGACGGATTTGGCAATGCGACAACATACTGCAAAGCCCCAAGTCATGATTATCTTGAGTCAGAAGACTTATCCTTGGATTCAAGGCTGATTCCTCTAGCAGATTTGAGCTCGTCAGGCAATCTTGTGACAAATTTTGTCTTCGATGAAGTACATGGAGATGACAACTTGCACGTAGCACCTCCTCGGCATGGTAGTGACTCCAGAGATTACGTGTATTATTTCAAGAGTGTACGATGGCTAACGGTGCTAATTTTATTCTTGTCTGCTACTGCGCAAACCATCTGCTACTATATGTCGCAGGCTATACTGAACTGGTGGACAGCAGACCATGGCTCAAATGAAAGGATATGGTTGCCACTGTATCTTACCTTGGCTATTGGAAATGGGGTGATATACGGATGCACTGCATGGATTATGTTTCTTAAGTTGGTACCAGAATCAGCTGCCAATCTGCACATAATACTGCTTGATGTGATCATGAATGCACCTTATTCATTCTTCGCGAGAACTGATATTGGAACCATCCTTAATCGGTTTACTCAAGACATGACACTGGTAGAGTCTCAACTTCCAACTGGGATCTTGTGTACACTGATCTATTTACTATGGACGATCGGATCATTGTGTCTGATATCTCTTGGCTCAACTTGGATGGCACTGACAATTCCGGCTGTTTTTATTACTCTTTGGTGCGTTCAACGGATATATCTTCGAACTTCTCGTCGACTTCGCGCAATTGAGCTCGAATTGAGAAGCCCAATATATTCTCACTTTTTACAGACTTTGAACGGACTTTCGAGTATCCGAGTCTTTCGGTGGCAAGGCCAGTTCACGAATTCTATGATTGATAAAGTCGATAGGTCTCAAATTCCATACTATCTGCTTTACTGTGCACAGAGATGGCTTCAGCTTGTATTAGATCTGATAGTTGCCGCTCTAGCCGTTGTCGTTGTGACATTGGCAGTGAAGTTGCGCAGCTCCACTACTCCTGGCTCTCTCGGACTTTCATTGAATAATGTCTTGAGCTTCAACGAGACCTTAACTCTCCTACTACAGTACTGGACACAGTTAGAAGTATCTCTGGGAGCTATATCAAGGATTCGCGAGTTTTCTGACCAAACGCCACTGGAGCCAGCGCCAGATTCTCCTGCTGTGCTCACAGATACGTGGCCAGAATATGGAGGAATCGAGATTTGTGATCTAAATGCCAGGTACACCGGAGAAAACATGGCTTTGAGCAATTTCACAATGTCCATTCGGCCAGGAGAGAAAATTGGGCTATGTGGCCGAAGTGGAAGCGGGAAAAGTTCGCTGCTATCAATTTTGTTGCGCCTATTAGAGCCATCAAATGGCTCTATAATCATTGACGGCGTTGATCTCACCTGTATTGACCACAAGACTATCCGCGAACGTCTAATTTCTATTCCGCAAGATTCATTTCTAGTCCAAAATACTATCCGCTTCAATCTGAATCCCCAGGCGGAGTACAATGACACACAGATGATCACGGCTCTTTCGAAGGTCTCATTATGGCCGGTAATAGAGAAACGAGGAGGCTTGGAAGCAAAAGTCACCTCGAATTCTCTATCTCAGGGCCAGAAACAGCTCCTCAGTCTAGCTAGAGCAATACTTGGAAAGGAAAAAAGAAAAAGTAATAGTAAGGGCCAGGCCTTAGGAGGTATACTCTTGCTTGATGAAGCAACAAGCAATATCGATACGGCTACAGACTCACTAATACAGCGCGTTATCCGTGATGAGTTCTCTGTTTACACAATACTGGTCGTGGCACACCGGCTCGACACAATTCTTGACAGCGATCGTATTGCCGTGCTTGATTCAGGCAGGGTCGTCGAGTTCGATTCCCCCGAAACACTTCTCTCGAAGGATTCGGCATTCTCAGCGTTATACAATGCTCGCAATATGAAGGAGCTTTAAGGCGTCGGTAGGAAGTAGTAGCTTAAACTAGCATCTCTAACTAAATAGATAGTGGTAGTAAAACTGTTTTGATTGTGATTACCCAACTATCTTTCTCGTGTAATTTTGACCTCTTACTACTTTCACAGTTTTCCAGAATTCTAGATAACATCACTCAAATCGAAAAACTCCGCGGATGGTAAGCTGCTACACTGCAACCTCGATGTATCCCCTAATGGAAGCTCCTGACGACTAACATTACTGCTTTTAGACTGCTCCATATTCGCTATGGCTGACTGGTGTCTCCTCAGGCGACTCAAGATAAAGTATGCAGAGCTAAACACTAAGGAAGTTACACCGTATACGAACAAAACATGCGCTACTGCCGGCATTTTGCCGCTTGATAAAAGCCGCATTTGCTCTTTGTTGGTCCCCATAAAGAGAAATCCGCTAGCCGTAAGGAACTACTGATGAGTCAGCTAGAAGTACTCGACGTGGTAGCATCACACTAACATATGACGTTGATAGACGAGAGAACTTTGCTAATCTGTGATGTGGATATTTTGCAATGACAGATGGGTCTGTGAACGTGTCGGCTATCAGATTTGTTACTCCTGCAATTTGTATCGAGAACCCTAGAGCTCCATACAACACCATGGAGGAATCGCGGGCTCGATCAGCAGCGATATACCAACCATTTACAAAGAGCAGAATTCCGATTATGTATTTCCGTAAAAATCTGTTTTTCGAAGTTTGATCTAGGTAGATAGCAAGAGCGATTGCGAAAAGCCAAATGAGGCCGATGCTGATAATGTCTAGGAATGATCGTCTGGTTGAAGCTCCATAGAACCAGTCTACGAGCAATAACATGTTACTGCTCGCTATGATCAAGGCTGGTTGAAGTGCATAAACACTGCTAGAATGTGACGCCAGCCCACAACAGTTGTCTTCTTGGAAGACGAGCAGCAAAAGCCCCACACCAATTATGGCATTGCCAGACCCTATGCGGGCTACGCACTGCCCGGTATTGCTACCATGGCAAATTCCAGCCGCAGTAAAGCCACCGAGTACTACCTGTATCCATGACAAAATCGGCATAGCGATACCGAAAACTGCATGCGCCCCAAGCACAAAAGTACGGATTTGAACCCAACACTTGTGTTTAAGATGTAATTTCAAGTAGAAACCGCAGATTACCTGGGCTAAAAGCCAGGTCACCAACAGATTTGCAAATCGGCTATGGCCGTTTGGTCTGAATTCCCGACCCCCATGTGCGTGGCCCAATAAATGTCCTGTAATAGCAAGAACAAGACCTCCAGTCTGAATTGGAACATGCCAGCGAGATCTGACGATCTAGCTAAACATTAGCTTTTAAAGTCTGAGAGGGAAGATGGTGAAGTTGGCTTACTCCCAGAACAATTCCCATAGGAAATATAAACATCCAGGTTACAGTCTGTGATAGGATATGCAGCCAGAGTTTAATGTCCTAGTAACGTTAGTACCTGGACAGGTCTTGTTCCCGAACTATAAGATCATACAATGGGATCCTCTGAGACATATTCCCCCGGTGGAATATTATGAGTCTGATGTTCGTGAGAGTACGCCAATCTCACACAACAGAGAATGATCAGATTTTTTTTTGATAAAGGCATGATCCAACGTAGTGAAGCTCACTATGACTTGACGTGAATATATTTTCGAGGTTGGCGACAAAGTAGCGATAATGAAGAAACTAACCGCGCTCCTTTCATTCTCTGTCTCTTGCCATTTAAATCACGAGACGATGTGCTATCTGAAAATCGTTGTGGGTCTCGGATATTGGTACATGCACGGAATTGTTTACCTAGCTTACACACTAAAACTTGGTTCTACCGGAACAAAAAATTTGACTAATCAGATCCGGTATAAAGATGATTTCATTTTGAGCAAATTTAATCTTCGATTTCAGTAACATTTAGCTCCGAACCCCGATATTTTCAATAAAAACCATGTGATAAGGCTTTGACGATCAATTTCACCACCAAATTTACCGGATTCGATGAAAAGAGTGTCCGGTAATCCAGTTTTCCCTAAAACCCCGATATTCCTATATAAAAAGTGGTGAAATCAAGAAATTATTCCGGTATATTCAAGTCCGGTATAGCCAAGTTTTGCTGTAGGTACATGTATACTGGGGATATTGGCAATTCCGAAAGTACAGCTTTACCGATCGGAAATGCAGGTCACAATTCCCCTCGGGTTGGGTTCCCTTCTGATTTTGATGTCCATAGAAAACAACGTGTAATTTATTTCGCTCTCGCCATCACTCTTTCCGATCATCAACGTCTAACTTTCATCTTTAGGTTACCTCAGCCATACTGCCTTGCCAATGTCTCATCTGATCAATCCCTCTAAGCAAATATACACCCCTTTGAAAGCCGACGATGAATCAAGGTTGAGTTCTGAAGAGCAGGACTTGCCTCTCATAAGAAGCTATTCGGAAATGGCAAAGTCTGTTTTTTCAACAAAAGCAAATGCGGCTGCAGTCATTGCCCATGCCGTCATAAACTTCGCATGGACCCTATTATTGCTAGTGGTGACCATTCTTCTACTTTCCAGACAAGTCAAAGAACCATTTCGAGAATGGCATGAAACGGATATAGGTTAGCAAGTTTTTTCCAACTGTACAGATTGAGCGACGTCTTTGCTAATATGCCAGTACATAGAATCTGCACGACCATACATCACGCGCACACCCGTAAAGTTCACCACTGGGCTATACTGGAACGAAACGACGAGCAATGCCACTTTTAGGGTCTGGAATGAGGATGAGCCAATTTATGTGGGTCCTAGGACGGCAGCTCTAGATGCTGCATGGGATGAAATTACATTGCGTATGTAAAGACCCATGACTCACCTCACATAAAGAATCGTTACTGAGTGATAAAAAGCTCTCGACTTGTGGATTACAGAAGAGGAGGCCCGAGGCATCCCGGCCATTCCTCAGGGCATGTATCAGGATCCCAAAACAGGCAATCATCAAATCATGTATGAGGCAAATCAACCTGACCTGTTCCTCGCGCAGAACTGACAATTGTGTTGTTCTAGAATAGAAAGCATTCATACTCTTCACTGCCTGGTACTCCCTACCACAAATCTCTATTCATTCTAGCAGAAGCTGATCAGGGTTGTAGAACATGCTCCGCCAACGTATTTATCTCCACGACTACCCTGAAATAGATACCCCACGGTTACCAAATCATATCGGTAAGTCATAGCACACCTGCCATACTTATAGCTACTTGGTTTGCTGACACTGGCACTTGAAGATCACTGTATCGAAGCGCTGCGTATGAATCTGATGTGCACAGCAGATATGACACCATCCCCAATCTGGTACTCTCCCTCCATCGACAAATTGCAGCCCAACTTTGAGGTTGTTCACTCGTGTCGCAACTTCCAGCCTCTATTGAAGTGGGCGAGGAAAAGGAGCGTTCATACGAAATATGACGACTAAAGAATGGGAGAGAATACTGTTGAGGAAGCGTACTGTACCTAAATATGGTCTGGGAGCAGGATAGGACTGGATGGGCCTATCTTAAAGGAAGACACGGGTTCATTCTACTTGAATTTATACAAAAAAAAACTGTAGATTTTATCAACTTTGACAATGAAAACGGTTAGGGGTTATCTAAACTGTCGAATAGAAAGCGACCGTTGCGGAACCGTCACAGCTTGGCGACTGCCTCCATGAAAACTGACTGGCTGATTGAAACCAAGAGATGGTGATGGTAGGTAGCGATAGTAATGATATCCTTGAAAGGAACCTTTCACTTCGAAGTTCCGATAGCATTATTAATAAAAGTCAATATTGCCTCAGGCTCAAGAAGGGGAAATAACCCCTGACCATGTTATGGAGATATCCACCCAAATTTTAAGGATCAACATTGGAGAGCACCAGTGGAGCAATGCATCTGCTGAGTAAGCAAGAACAACTTTCCTTCCGGCTCAGAAGATAGTTTAAGAAAACATAGATCGCATCAAGTTCCATCGCTGTTCTAGATGAAATTATTTCCAATACAATTAATGCTTCTACTCGCACACTTTGTCACGTCGTCACTCTGATACCCTTAGTAACGTTGATCTTGCGAGTCACTTCCCACAGCAGATCCTTCGCAAGAAGAGACAAAATTGGAGAGCAATAGCCCAACATCTGCACGTGTTGTCCTTTACAACTCCTCTTTCTCGTAAATCTATTTCGCGATAGTACGAAACGACGATTCTAGAGAAAGCGTAATGAAGGCTATAATGGCACGAAACGCAAAAATGGCCGCGGAGGATCCAGATTAGATCCAATATCTACCGTTTACCACCACCCATTTATAGGTAGGAATGCAAATTACAAAATCTTCTTTCAACTTACTGAACAACAATATTGAGTCACCCTTTCTATTTTTATATTGTTTTTTCGCGATGGAGTCCGAAATTTGTGAGAGGAAGAGGATAAAACGCCTAATCGTGATGCTTCTTCGGTTGGTTTTTTGATGGTCGCATTATCGGATCGCGCGCTCTACGACACCACTATTGTTATGAAACGGAGGACAGAACCATCATTTACGATAACTCGCGGCAAAACTATCTCTCAAGCCCTGTGAGCATCGATGCGCGATTCTTTGTTTCTAATTTGTGCGAAATATATTTGTGGTGAGGAGCGGGTTTTTGCTCTAACATTACCTTCACACAAAGCAGATTATCACCGCCCGACTTCGATCTTCGTATGCTTTGGCAAGGCATGATGATTCACATGTAATGGCAAGATATAATATCCGGCTAGGGTAGAGGTAAGGCGGTGCATTCAGTACCTCTGGGCTGGTTATATTGGAGGTGGAGAATTTTACAACTTCACAAACGGCAAGGTGTGAAGGAGGAATCGGGAACCAAGGAGCATGAGCGCAATACTTTGACCGGCATTATTAGCCTCTACGTGGCATAGGTATAGTGGCGGGTATGATCCCCAACATTCATTGTTGCATTCCCCTTGTGACTACCATCACTATTCACTTGTATGCTAGGATTTGATTAACATTACTAAATTACCCAACTGACTCTGCTAAGGGCTCTCTCGAGCCCCTAGCAGTCCTAAATATTCTTGGATTGACAAAGGACGTAGATGAATCAATCAATCAAGAAAAGCCGAGGGAGAGAGGCTTGGTTTACACGAGATTTCTCTAGAACTACTAACTGGGTACATACATAGCAGACTTTAGAAATCGTTGGTTATTCTTCCCATTGCTAGTCAACTCGAACCCGACCAAACGCACTTCTACACTCAAAGATCGCCGAACACCGACTCAACTGTGTCTCCAGGCTCGTGATCCCACATACGTGCCGCGCTTTGCTCGGTATCTTCGGCTATAGCCCACAAATGGCTAATGTCGCGACATTGGTGTTGTACCCCGGCCCCGTCGATGCCATGGCCAGTTATATAACCACTTATCTTGTTCGTCTTTATCCAAGGTCGTTCAATAGTGCTATCGCCAACACACTGGAGCATCTGGTTTTAGTTAGCAAAGCCAATGCTTAGCGTTAACGGGGAATATATACTTCAGCAATATATGCCAAACAATGCCCGATATGTACAATATCCGCACCATCGCCATGACCATCGGACTTCGTTGCAATTTCGCGCTTGTGGTGATGGTGTTCTCCATTGCTCAATCCCATCTGCGACTGAAATTCTCCACGCAGCATCTGCAAGCAATGTAGCCCATGAAACATGGAAATGCCCCATGGGATATCGAAGGTTTCATTATATTGGAGCCAGATAAACCCGCCTTTCCTGGTGGTTAGTTTGTCCCAGGCCTGGTCACCTTCAATTCCGAGATCTTCTAATGGAGTCACATCTGGAAAGGTTCGTGGGTGGAAGTACGGATCGTGCGGAGACTCTACTCTTGAACAGGTTCCATGGCGAATAGCCTGGAGTGCAGCTGTAAGCTCGCTTTGGAAAATCAGTATCATGCTCACAGAAACCACGAGCAAGACTGTCGCAATGCGGCATGGTGTGAATGGCGTTGCAACTTTCATAGTTGCTGTTATTCGAATCAAGTTGATTCGAGATGTTGTCTCAAGTATGTGTATCACAGAGAGATTGCCCGAGAGACTGCCGATACAGCAAAATATAAAGAACAAGAATTAAGCGTGTAAGATATTGCGATATACAACTATACCCCACTCTGGTAACATGTTGATCACATATTTTTTCGTTTCCGAAGCGGGTCTATATCCGAGTATCTTCATGCAAATCCAATTCCGAAGAGATCGCCTCCCATTTGGGAGCTTCCTAATCCGGCCGTTTCCGTTTTTGAATATCTTCGGAATTCTCACATGCAGAAAGGCCTCACGCTTTTTCAGTACTTGTTTTGTTCTTTTGGAGGGGCTATCCACAATTTGTGGTAGTAAGAGCGACAAGACATCGGATCTCATGAAATTTTCCGTTCTCTAGGACGTATATATTCTGTCTAATAGCTCCTCAGTGATAAACATCAACCAAAGCTTTCCATCAATCAATCATCTTTATTTCCCTCCCACAGCCACTACATCTCCAAACCATTTCAGCATCAATATCCTTTCAAACTCTCGCCATCACCACATATATAAAGACATCTCAGCGACATTCATCACTGTCATCATGCGTTATACACTATTCATGACTGCAATCGTTGCGGCCACCGCAGCCATCAGCGCACCTGTCGATAGTCCTGGCTACAAGCGTGATGTCGACATCCCTTTCTACAAGCGTGATGTTGACATTCCTGTCTACAAGCGTGAGGTCGATAGCCCTGGCTACAAGCGACAAGCGTGAGATTGATAGCCCTGGCTACAAGCGCGAGATCGAAAGCCCTGTCTACAAGCGTGATGTCGACAGTCCTGGCTACAAGCGTGAGATTGATAGCCCTGGCTACAAGCGTGAGATTGATAGCCCTGGCTACAAGCGCGAGATCGATAGCCCTGGCTACAAGCGTGAGATTGATAGCCCTGGCTACAAGCGTGAGATCGAAAGCCCTGGCTACAAGCGTGAGATCGAAAGCCCTGGCTACAAGCGCGAGATCGAAAGCCCTGGCTACAAGCGTGCGCTTGAATAAGTCTTTCGCCCGACATTTCGGAGAGCTGGAGATAAATCAGTTTCTATAGTTGAACGTCTGGCATTTGGTATGCTGGGCCATACTTGGATTTCGGCGATCTCTGTCCATATCCTTCTCTGCCTTCTCTGGCCTAACAGCGATTTTGAAACCACTCATGGAATTATATCCAGCCGAGCGCTAGATCTAAGGGAAACTGGGCTGGATATGTCGGCTAAAGCGATTTTTGTCGCAGTGACGTTATCTGTTTCAGCGCCTTGCTGATGAAGTGGGGGATTCCCTATATTTCTGATATTTTATGTATGGAAAATCTTTTTTCCACGCCACTCTTTACATAGCGCTATGTCATGACAATTTCCTTACTCTATAATGCACTGAATGCAAGATTATATGAATCAATTTGCTGTTTTTAGTGGGCCTTCCATTAGTCTCAAATATGCTGCAAGTGACCAAGATTACATTACATTGCATTTATTAAAGGGATGATTCGGAGCCTCAGCATTCAAGTTTCTGCATTGCGAAGTTCTGAAATTACATAGAAGTGGCTCGTAATTAGTTCTCTACTATGTTCTATAGAAAAGTTCTTATGAATATCTGTTAGGAACACTTGTATAACTAGAAAGTTCCATATCGCTCTTAACCCAAAAAATTCGAACAGTCAACCAGTTCAATATATTAGTTAGAAGTGGAGAACGTGTATTATATTATTGTGTGTATAATAAGTATAAGGAAACTATGTTACATAGAAGGTGTATGTGCTAGCGAGAGGCAAGTAATAAAGCTGGCACGTGTTTTTCAAAATAGACAAATGACCATGCAATGTGATATTGATATTCTGAATGATTGTCGGGGAGACATCACTTGAAGGTTCACTCCACATATAAATACAGTTATTGCTTCATACTTACTTTAGATAATTGAAATTATATATTTCTTTGTATAACGCTATGATTGTCCAGTATTAAAGCTTGTGACTTTACCCTTCCTTCTATTGGCCCTATTCTCCTACGTACCTTCTTGTGCTGTTGGGACGCACATGTTCTCGATTCTACTTCCGTTACATGACAAAAATTTGATTAAGAAAGATAGGCCGTTGTAATCGATTAATTGGTTTACTTATCACTGGAATTATGATATAGGGACTCAAGCATTGATCTGGTATGGCGGTCAGGTCTCGGAATGGCCAGTTAATTGCACCTGCATGCATTACCGATACCGATACCGAAACACCGCATATCCGATGTATTGCATTTTTATCTCCACCAATAAAACACAACACACAGAACCGATGATTCCTTCCCTCGCCTGTAATAATATCACAAAATTATCGAATAAGCACCTGAGCGCTCTCTAAGTTTGAACCTTCGCAAACTGACTCCATTTATCAGCTCCTCTACTTTTAGTAGCATTTACCTGGAGTGTATCTTTTTATTGCCTTTGCATTCCGCTTCCATTCTAGATCTATAGCTTCGAGATTAAATTCGGTACAGAATCTCTTTCGCTTGCAACTATTATGAAAAATTCTGAGGATGATGATATTTCGTTCACGGGATATGAGCTGTTGCTCCAGCGAGAAGACGCTACCAGCTCTTTACAGCAAAAAAATACACGAATGCGATATGTTTATTTTTTCGCCATTGTTGCGTTCTTAGTGTTTGTTTTCGTATCCACTATGACTAACGGTCTGGATGTGCAAATCTCCAAGTGTGAGCTTGCCCTTATAATATTTTCAGTATGATCCGACCGTGTAAGTTGACTATCCTAGGCGGCGACCCAAAGCTCCGCTTAGAATGGCGAATGCTATCTATCAAAACGAGAAAAAGGTATATTGCAGCCGTGCAATGTCTCTCACACAGTCCTTCACGTCTAGGGTTGAGCAGCTCTCGATACGATGATTTTGTTTACGCCCACTTAGGTATGTTCAACACATGTAAGTCAGCATTAGTATCCTGAGCAAACGCTATTGTAACACTCACTATATAAGCACATGGGGTGGCCGCCTCTCTTCCTTGGCACCGTTGGTATATTCAGCAGTACGAAGATGCGCTGCGAAATGAATGCGGGTACGATGGGACCTTGGCGTGAGTTCATCATTATCAATTCTATTAGCATAATACTGAACAAAGCAAGATACTGGGATTGGACTTTGGATGCTGGCAACGCAACCAAATCACCCCTATGGTCAAACGAATCCGGCTTCGGTGGCAACGGGAGCTCTGTCGAACATTGCTTGGAGGATGGCCCGCTCGCTTTAATGAGACCAAAATATCCTGAGCCTCATTGTCTACGCCGAAACTTCCAGTTCGATATACAAGCTGCGCATTTTACAACACCCGTTATTGAGGACCTGATTTCAAGTGCAAAGACCTACCATGAATTCCGACGCGGACTCGAGAGCGGCCCGCACAAATGGATTCATCTAGGTATTGGTGGGGAGATGCCAACGCCGGGATCGACGAACGGTCCGTATAACACACTTTTGTTCCTATTTTTCCATCTCAGAATTCCAGCTTTCACCTTCAAGTCTAATACGAAGTTTTCACTTGCCTAGACCCAATTTTCTTCCTGCACCACGCACAAATCGACAGGTTGTGGTGGAAGTGGCAGCACCGAAAGCCCAATGGACGGCTCCGAGATTACGATGCTATGGAGGAAGATCTAAAAAACAATAGTAAATCTGAGTCGAGTGACTCGGGAGCTTCGGGAGTATCTTTGAACGACCCGTTAAAGCTGTACGGTATTGGCGAGGATATAAAGGTTGAAGATGTGATGTCGACAGAGACTCCACTTTTATGCTATAAGTACCCTACAGCATGATGGAATGTGCAGCAGTAGGCCTGAGTGCTCGTCGGTGTGAATAACCTCCACTCAAACTATTCGAAACCAAATTATTAAGTTCCTCTTACATTACTTATCTTTCACAGATTGTCAGTCGGGTGGTTGAGGGATGAAGCTCTTGGTAGTTTATCCAAGGTGACGCTGCTCTGATTCATGTGCATAGGCCACACAACAAATTTCGAAGGAAAAATTTCCTTTGCAATACAACCGTTTCTCGATCGATCTAGATCAAATATATTAATACAAATTGATTCCAGTCATCTCCAAGTGAATTCGACCAGTAGTTGTTGTGATACTGACGTCGGCGCTCCAAATGCGAAACTTGCACGAAAATTAGCGACAAAATTTTCACCCCCTTCATCCCTCCATTAATGAGTGAAAAGATTTCAATGACGAAGAATACCCAATTCAACTTTCCAGAAGTGATCATAGGCACTCCATCCCAAGAATATCACCGAATAAATCCACAAAAGAGGCCATAGCCCTCTATCCATCCTGTCCAGTCCTACCTCCTCTCAGCCCCTATCCAGACACCTCCTGTACATGAGCTTTAAAAGGTTCTTCCAGAGATGATATTGCAGCAGTAGATGATAGAACACTTTTGAGCTGAGTATTATCGAGGATCTTTGGGAGACGACCTGATAGATGATTGTTGAGAGCTGTGGTGACGGATGCTAGACCGAGTGTGCTTCCTGTCATAGGGAATTGGATGACTGCGCCGGAGACAGTGGCTAGAATACAGCATATATTAAGGGCTTATCATTTTTAAGAGGAAATATGAGTGACTTAAGATCAAACGTACCGATATATTGTCTCTCAATGCAATGCGGATTTAATACTAGAGGTATGGCGAAAGAGCTGCCAATCCCAAATGCAATAAGCGCCTCGAAAAAATGAATTTGCCCAAGAACAATTCCAGAGGCCGGGACTGTCAGTAATAATCCAACACCAAGCACTTGAATCGCGGTACCGCAGAATAGAAGATAGATAGGAGGTATTTTGGTTTTGCCAATAATCGTATTCGCGACAATGCTGCCAACAGGAACGGCAAGGGTGTAGGCTATTAGTCGATATCCGGCTTGCTAAGGGGAGTCTCCGTACACGGCTTGTGCTTTCTGGGGAATTTCAATGGTAATGATTTGAGATGGAATACCGACGAGGAAGGATGTACTTGACGGTTAGATAATTGTCAGCCACTGTATCTTGCATGCCAGTCCGATTTGAAGTCACAGTGTGATCATCCGTATGACTTACGAAGCTATTCCCATCCATGTTCGATTCCCAAGTAAAACTCGAGGGAACATTGGTTCTTGAGTGTCCTTGCTGCTTCCAACAAACCACCCCCACACGATAAATACTATCCAAATAGCCGCTTCACAGGCAGCTGAAAAGGCCAGAAATATAAAATTTGTTGCAATATAGGTCCATTTTCGATCAAACACTTCACTGAGTCTTTCCCATATGATCAGAAATCCCAGAAGACAAAACGTTATTATTCGTAGTATACGGAGGGGAATGTTCCTTCTCCTGTTGTTTAGAACCCGTTAGACGACGGATGCTAGGTCTGCATTCTCTTTAAAAAGTTCTAAGAAAGTCAACTCACTTGTGTAAGTGGCAAGATATGCCGCTATAACCCAAGTGGATTCACTGAAACCATGAAACTCGTTGGTCATGGTTACGAGTGAGGTGCTCACAATGGAGACTTCCATGTTTACAAGAAATACACACAACCCAATCCTATATAGTATTACATTCATCGGAACAATTTCGCTTTTGAAAATGGCTCTATTCACTCACGCAAAACTTAAAAGATGGAACCTCCATCCTTCGATATACGTGATTTCTTGTCTCGCCGCGGTTGGTTTGTGCTCGGTAGACTTTTCCCCGTTTAAAGATTCTATCTCCGATGTAGCTTCATGAACAGAGCCGGTTTCTAGGTCAGTGATACTAACATTTTTGTCTGAGAGGTGGCCATCTTGGAGCTACTCATTTCGACTCGAACTCTTCAAAAAAATCAAACTAGCGGATATTAGAAAAGATTGAAGCATGATCAGAAACACAGGGTACTGGCGCCATAAGGAGTATATGAAGTAACATGTGCCATTGCAATCTTCCTTATCAATGGGAAGGGAAGTAGTATCTGGTGATGCATGTAACTCGATAAGATACATTCAGGGGGTTCTGCGACGTTCATTTCGCTTTTTGAAATGTCACCGGAGTTTATTGCTTTGTCTCACCGCTCTCCACTTGCTGTTTACACAGTCATTCTGCCGGCAAAATTATAAGCGAAGGCTATTCAAACGACAAATGCGGTTGGCTGGCTATCTATTAGTCTGACATGCTTCGAATCGTGCGGCGAAGCATCTATCACACCAACATAATAAACGAAATAATTTGCATCATGCGTCAAGAAACCGGGAGCGATCAAAATGACAACACGCTGATAGAACCGAACTACACCGGGTGGGATAAGAGTGCTCAATACCGGAAGGTTATAAGCAACCTTACAAATCGAGATCTTTTATGAAATCAACGAATCAAAATGAGCCATTTGGTGAGACCAATCGCTGCCACTGAACTTTCTTGGGGAAAAAATTGTCATATCCAGTGTGTTTTCCTCGAATTTACTACAAGCTACAGCGACGTCCTGTCGAGTACAACTCAGCACATCCGTCCTGCGAGAAGAGTCTATACGCTGACTAAAATTTACAAATCCCACGGATAATGTATAAAACAGCATTCCCGACACTTTTCAGCAAGTAGAAATTATGATACTTCAACGCAATTCTCAGAATAAGAAACAGCAAAAGACAGATAAATTATAGAGAGTTTCACGACGGATTCTGAATTTCATTTTGGAATGATTCAATAATGAACAATGCTTTTTTTTATACTGAAACGAACAAGTTGAAATATACCTAAGTATGTAGTATATGATTTTTCGCTTCGAATCACTCAATCAGTCTTTACTTCTTCCAACTCCTCAAAACTATCTTCCTAAGAGCCGGAAACATTAGTAGAAATGTCGGTTTTGCTAACTTCACATTCCGTGCGGATCTGAATGGATTGACTGGTGTCCTCATTGATAATAGACCCGCTATTCTGGGAACCCCTGCCCATATACCATCACTGCTGCAAAATCTGACTGGCTGACCAATTTCTGTGCCACACAAACAGATTCTACGTCCTGGATGGATATGAAAATGCGTCCGATGTCGTGCAATCTTGAACATATGTAGCCTTGTATTATGGAAATGGTTGAAAACCAGCAGGTGTAGAAAGCTAACTAGGTACCCCTCTTAGCTATTATGCACGAATATGGCACGGTCCGATTATTTTCACGTGCACTAATAATTGAGGCTGGGTAGGCTCAAGAGTAGTTCAAATCAGTTGGATTTGCTGCCTCTCTAGTCGCCTAAGGTCCTGTATGGTCACATGTTCCCAGCGGTTCTGTAACATGTAAATCCCATAATTATATTCCTGACAATGGTTTATTTCTATAATCATTGTATTACTTCAAAATTTATATTATATAAAATAACAATTTATAACGAGAATTACCGTCTCACAAATCAAAGACGATCGACGCAATAAATCCATATCCTTTTACTGTCGCCTTCCAGCCCTCCGAGTTCGGATCGCTACTCCGATCGCAAATATGTGGTGCACCCTCAATTAGAGCTAACTGGGCTGGAATATTCTTCTCGAGCATAGCTTTGTAGGTAGCCTCGCTCTGCTCCCAAGGAATCAGGTCGTCGGCCGTGCCGTGGATCAAGAACGTAGGCGTCCGGTAGTTGCCGCGGCGAATCTGTGCAAGCGAACTGGCAGCCACGATCTTGTCCAAGCCTGGCTGCGGCAGAGCGTTCCAGTCCTTGATTGCTGGCTGCTGCTGGCTCCTCTTCCGGCTGGGCAGCCCGCCGAGTATGATTGGAAGTGTCTGCGCCTTCCAGTTCATGTGCAGCACAATGCGGCACCGAGGGTCTGTGTGGATGCCTGGCTCAGAAAGAGGTTCCCACGCGCGCACCGCATCGTAGTTGGTGATGGGGTGATCTTGGACCCCATCGAGCACGTTGTACTCTTGGCCCTGGTCTTCGGCGCCGATGGGCTGGATCGGACGTTTCCACCAGTCGTCCTCGTAGTTTGTAGGACAGTAAAATGCGAGAATGGCCTCCGGCGGTCGCAGCCCTATCTGAGGCGCCGTCCAAGCGAGCGACATGGCGAGCTGGCCACCCGAAGACCATCCTACCACTACAACTTTTTCTCCATCGATCTGTAAGTCTGACCGACGAGCATTTACGATGCTTCGTAACTCATGACGAGCCCAGTAGAGGCCATCCCGTATGTCCACCATCGCCCCCTCAACTAGGCTCACTTCTGGGCAAAGTCGATGGTCCAAGCTAACTGGTAGGAACCCCTTTTCGAGCAGAAGGTTTGTTTGGGCTGGTCGAACATCTTTCCTGGAGAAGAGAATATGGCTACCCCCATGGATCATCAAAGCTGCAAGCAGTTAGAAAGTGAGTAAGGAAAGTGAGTAGTAGTAATCCAGTGTGTTTGCTTACCGATGGGAAGCTTCTTGCTGGAATACAAGCCCTCAGGAGGGTAGTATATGTCCGCGTGGATTTCTTGCTCTCCTACCTTCTTATACACGACTGTCTCCAAAGCGACATCCACACGTTTGACGGGCGGTGATACACCGTTCACCTGGGCCGGAGATACGCATGGAAAGGCCCCGATAACGCGTACCGTCTTAGCCTCCGGCGTATCACCATCTGAGTATAGAACTTGGCCGAATCCTGATGCCTTCAGAGCTCGCTCCCAGTGCTTTTCGTCCGCCAGAGCGTGCGAGCGGCCATCTTCAAATAACCACCATCCTTCAAATAGACCGACTACGATGTCAAGCCAGAACATATTCTTCGTCGTTTCCACCAATATTAGCGCTCCGTCTTCCCTGAGCATCTTGCGTAGGTGAGAGAGAGTTACCACGAGATCTCTCGTTGCATGGACGCAATTTGTGGCGATAATGCAGTGGAAAGATTCTGCGTACTCCGTACTAACGGGTTTCTCGAGGTCCAGGACTTGGAACGACATATTGTCGACGCCTGTGAACTTTTTCTTCGCGGCTGCCACAAGCGAGGCTGAGATGTCTGTAAAGACGTACTCGAATGGGATACCGTGACTCCTAAGATGATTAACAATGTAACGGGTTGTGCCACCAGTTCCGGCGCCAACCTCAAGGATGCGGAACTTCCCACTTCCATGGGAATTAGTGAAGGTCTCCAGCAGAATATCGCCAAGAAGAATAGTGGCGGAGCGGAGAAGGGGCCAGAACTCGTACATCGCTTCCAATGTCTGTTTCGTTTCCCTATCACCAAAGACTACCTGTAAGCCATCTTTCTCGCCAGTCAAGCAACTAGCCAGCTGAGACCCCACTGATCTCACCAGCTTCAGGATGACGTCATGCTCAGGGTGAAGACCAAGAATCTGCTGATAGATGGATTCTGCAGGAGTTCCATCGATAGGAGAATCAGTTAAAATGAAGCCTTGGTTTGTTGATGAAATCAAGTTCCCGTCTTCGAGCACTCGATGAAGTTGTCGCATCAATCGTTTATGTTTGTGTAGGACCTTGACTTGTAGGATACGATCGCCGGGCCGGAGACTTGTCCAGTCGCATCCGAGTTTCGCGAAGGCCTCTATAACATAGGCCAACACGAGTCTGGCCTGGTGAGGATAAGCCTCAGCCAGGAAGCCCGCAGCTTTGGTTCTTTTGGCAATGTCGTCATATCCAAACCTCATCTTATTGAAATCGCTGAAGGCTGAAGCAATAACAGGTCGGTCGACTCTTTCTGGAATGGTTTTCCAAGAAAAATCGATCTCCTCTATAAAACTTGAATCAATTTCATTAAATCCACCCAGAGATGGTGCTGCAATCAAGTCGCCATCTTCGCTATTCAATCCAAGGCTTTCGTTGACATGAGCCACAAGAGCGTTGATCGTACGAAACAATAGAAAGCTCGTCAGATCAATATTCAGGCCAAAGGTCGTTCGAATATCGTTCAAAACCTCAGTCGCCATAAGCGAATCGATTCCAAAGTCTTCCAAGGTAGATTCGCCTTTGATCTCGTTGACCGGATAGTCTGTAACGTCGGATAAGATTTTAAAAACCTCGGCCCGCTTGCCTAAAGATCTCGTGGTCAGAGGTTCTGATCGGATCGGAGCCGGCTTTTCAATAACTTGAGTCGCTAGCTTCTGTGCTTCTGCGCGTGAGAAGGTCGCACTGACAGGATGATTGGCATCTTTCAGGATCTGCGCAAGAACATCTTTCCTCATTTTCATGAAGCGGCAACCGAAGACCGCCATGACCATTCTCTTACTCTCGGCCTCGAATACGTAGATATCGGATGAGGCGTCACTGTCATCATCCTTGCCCTGAGTAGCGTAGACGATCCACTCTTTGGAGTTGGGATTGAATTTTCCGCCAATTTCAGCGTGCTCGATGTGCATGCAAAGGAAAATATCATCAAGGCTTAGGTTATTGAAATAATTTACCAAGAACCCTGAAAGCTGCATAAAGCTATCAATCATAAGAGTATCACAAAGACTCTGGTCCGTGGCCGCTATATCCGGAGACATCATAACCTTTCCAGCGGCTTCATGTTTCAGGCAGGCTATTTCCTTGACGCCTTGGTAACATTCGCCATAGTTGACTATACTACCAAAAGCACGATAAAGGTGCTTTCCCTGCATCTTTTCGGAGCATGGGTTATCAGAAACTTCTCGATATCGGCGATGGCCTGTCAGCATCTCAAATCGCTTGAACTCCCGGGCTGCTTGTGCGTCACCACGCCTCTTAAGGTAGACTTTACCTGTTGATTGCTTAGAGGACTCTGTGACCTCGCGCGCATCATTCTTGGTGGTGATGGTGAATGACCATGAAGGATATATATCTTCCAGGCGCTTCAGCGTCAGTGTGATCTCGGTAGAGCTATGACGACCAATGGGATAATTCATGGCCAAGTCCTTCACGGTGGGCACATATTCTTCTGTATCGGTATGATTCTGAAGGTACAAGGCTGCGCGTACTATGATCTCGAAAAACAAAGCCGCTGGAACAAGCGTCTCGCCAGCTATAACATGTCCACCGACTAGGGTCTGGAAGCGATCAGATCGGGGATCAACACGAAATAACGCCTCCTTTTCGGATTTATCTTTGAACTGCACGAAGGAAATAAGTTCATATGTCTTTTCTATTTTTTTATCTTGCTCAACTTCTTTCTGGGGAGTATTCCGCACATACGGAAGCCAGTGTCTTGTTTTCTCGAATTGATACGCTGGCAGGCTTAGGTGCTCGTATTCTAGTTTTTGGCTTCTGTGAAATGGCCAATATTGGACTGCATATCCATGTTTCCAGAGCTCAATAGTTGCGTCGGTGAGAGAGTCTTGCGCATTGGAAGACGAGAGCTGCGGGGATAAAAAGGCGTGTCCTTGCGTACCTACTACTGAATTTTTGACGAGTTGGATCACCGAAGATCCCCGGCCACTCTCAATCCAAGTGATCTCAGAGAAACGCTTCGTGAGCCTCTCTACTGCTTGTTGAAAGAATACTGGGCGCCTCGTACACTCTGCAACAATCTCAAAGTCGGGCTCTGTAATGCCCCCAAGCTCATCGCATATCTCTAGGTGTAGCGTAGGACGCTTCCAATCCAATTGCCTGGCCACTTTTGTGAGACGAGCTAGTATGGGCTCGGCGAAGCTCGAGTGAAAACCATGCGTGACTCGAAGCCTCTTGGTGCGGACTGAGCCGCGTAGAGATGGGGTTTCAAAGACATGATGCTCTAGAGAGTTGACAGATTCAAAAGAACCCACTACCACGTAGCTTCTGGGGCCATTATAGCATGCAATTTCGGCGTAGAAGCCACTATGCTGAGTCTTGAGGAAGCGAAGAACTTGGTCCACGGTATCACGGTCTGTCTGCATAGATAGCATGGCTCCTCGCTCGCTACTCCAGTATTCTTGCATCAGAATTGCCCTTTCCACTACCAATGTCAATGTGTCGGCAAGCGAGAGGCAGCCTGACATACAAAGCGCAGTCAACTGGCCAAAGCTATGCCCGACTACTCCATCAACACGCAGACCAGAGTCTATCCATGCCTTAGCGGAAGCATATTGCACGGCGAAAAGGGCCGAGTGTAACGTTGTTAGGTTGGCTATCTGCTCCAGTTTGAAGATGGCTGGGTAAATGCTTTCCAATCCTTTTGACACTATTATATCATTGCAAAGGTCGATATGAGTGCGGAAAACCTTTGAGGTGTCGAAAATTTCTTGACGCAGTCCAACATAGTCGCTTTCCTGACCTCCAAATACCAGGACCACTGGTTTAGGACTCTTAACTGTGTCAATGCCTAGGCCGGAGGATCCGGCTTCTAACTTTGACTTAAGATCCTGGATGCTTGATACTGACTTAGAAAAAATGTATGGAAGCTTGTGGTTTGTTCGGTCAGCAAGATTAAATGTTAGCGTCGCTAGAAGGTTGGAAGTCCCATCCTTGGCTCCCTTCACCCAATCGAGGAGCTTTTTGCTATACATGGAGAGACTGTTGGGTGACCCGGCAGAAAAGATGAGTGGATACGTCTTGAGGTATGAGGGTACCACTGTAGTATTCAGAGGCGGCTTCTCGCGTAGTATAAGTGCCGAATTGCTTCCAGCCGCACCATGGCTATTGACACATGCCAAACGGACAGGAGGGTTCCAGGGCATGACAGTTGTTGGTATCGCCATTCGATCCTGGTCCAGAGAGGGGATTTGAGGATTGAGTTCCTTGTAGCTGGCCTGACTAGGTATCTTTCCATGCTTCATCATGAGAAGAACCTTGATCAGGCCAGAAACACCAGCAGCGGCCTCCGTATGGCCAATATTCCCCTTTATGGAAGCGAAGTAGAGGGTTGAATCTCTTTGGGGTCCACCGTATGCATCGCGAATACTATTGACCTCGACCGGATCACCAACACGAGTTCCAGTTCCGTGAGCCTCAACGTATGTGACAGACTCTGGTCTCACATTTCCCATTTTCATTACTTTTCTATAGAGATTGACCTGCGAATCCGCGTGAGGTACCGTGATATGGCTGAAGTTATGGTTTTGATTTGCTGCAGAACCAATAATTACACCAAGGATACTATCCTTGTCTGTCACTGCTTCGGAAAGTCGCTTAAGAACAACTGCTCCAACTCCTTCTCCTCGACAATAACCATCGGCACTAGCATCGAATGGTTTACACTGCCCAGTCGAACTGAGGAAACCTCCTGATTGCAGGTTCTGATAGTCACCAGGGCTCGATATAACATTGGTACCACCAGCAACAGCTCGGATACACTCGCCTGACCAAATAGCTCGGCAAGCTGTGTTGATAGCCACGAGGGACGATGAACAAGCGGTATCGATAGTTAATGATGGGCCTGTCCACCCAAAATGATGGCTTATAGAACCACTCAGAAAAGCCCGCCCAGTCCCAATAGTAGCGTATGTATTGGGCGGATGACACGCAAGATTCTCGTAATAGCTATTCATAACTGCTCCAACATAACATCCGTAGTCTTCTGTCTCGGAAGTAAACGAGGGGCCAAAGTAGCCAGATGATTCTAATGCTTCGTAAACGACCTGAAGCAAGACTCTTTGCTGCGGATCCCAGGCTATAGCCTCCCGAGAGGACTTCTTGAAGAAGCGGTGATCGAAAGCTGTTGGATCTCGAAGCCAATTGCCCCACCAACTCGTGTCTGTATGATTCCCGGTCTGGGATAGCTGAAGCCGCTCAACATCTGCACGTTCCACTGTGGATTTCCCTTGAACCAAAAGCTCCCAAAGCTCGTCAACTGAGTCTGCGTCAGGAAATCGGCCCGACATGCCAATAACGGCAATTGAATGAGGAGGGAAATCATCCAAGGAATTAGGTTCATCTAGAAGGCCATTGAGAGACGTCACGCTGTTGGTATCTGTCATGGCTACACTTTCCTGGTCTCCCATGACGAAAACTTGCAAAATTTGAATCTGAATAGAATGAAGTTAATCGTAGAAATTGAGAGGCATCACTAGATGTATGTATTATCTGCCGGGAGATAGAACGGGTTCCTGCTCTTCTTTCAACAAAATGAGAAAAAGTAAGAAAAGGTAAGAAAGACGGTACGCCAAGGCACTATCAAGATGCCTTATGACGTTTGGCCAGGGTATTCGTGGACTTTCTGGGGCACAGGAGGCTTTGTGATAGTTGACTCTCATACTCGATACTGATAACCCCGCATGTCACCATTCCATGTATTGATACCTCGACTAGTATATCAGATTCAAATTCGCTTAATGTTACAAATACAAGTTAGAGTTGTCTTTAATCGAAATCTAACATTTGAGATATTAATACATGGAATAGTGATATTCGGGATTATTACTGTATATTCTATACTCAAGTCTGTATCGTGGCATTTCAATCGCTCCTTATGAGGTGGGTACGGGGTAATGAAGTAACAGCCGGTGCCCCTCATTCGCTTGCTTTGTAAGCATGAAGCGATTAGAGGGGTAAATTAACCATGCTAAAGTTTGCGAATTGGCCCCACTCTTATTAATCTAATCGTTATAATTTTCGACGTAGCGATGTGACTCTCTATAAAGGTCTGTGCGTTAGAAAAGTAATAATATAACATAGACTTAAGGTTCATAGAAAGTCTACATATAATTGAAATGATTAAAATTGAGTATAAATATTATACACCTTACCTATTCCGTATTCTTCAAAATAATTCATAGATTATTCCTCAAGAGTATAGAATAAGCTTAGATCAAGTCTCCACATGGACATTCACGGTAGATTGCAGTCTGAGTTTTGTAAGAAAGCAAGGAAACCTCTGAATCGGCCCGTGCTTATGCATTCGACATGTGCATCGGGTAAGCTGAAATGTACAGCCGCGGCGCGACTGCAAACCCCAGAATCTAACAAGCGGGGCTCTGGGGATTCGCGTTCTTCTGCCCACCTAGGAGGCCAAACTGATGCTGATGTTGAAGCAAGTAGATGAGCCCTTTCGATCGATATCATGATTTATTTGTGCAGGTATTTCACGAATCCAATGTAACTTGTAACTTCATAGTAGTCGATACGTTATTTGTTTTTAATTGAATTGATTATTTCTCAATAAGAAGGCTTCCTTTGACAACCATTGCACCATTTCGTGAACTTAAAATTCATTCCTTGAATCATATATGTGACTCACCATACCTTATAATAAGAGAGGCTACTCAGCAACTACATCATTATCGTCGTAGTGCCGGTAGACGCCCCAGTCCTGATACTTCTGTCTTCTGTCGCTGGCAAGGTACCCTGCAATATTTGGCCGAGCCTTGACGTCTTCGTATAACTTGAATACCTTATCATATTTGCCGGCTTCTCTGGCTTGCTTCATTGCCTTAGGGAAAGCATAATGGGTGCCATCGAGGGTCTATAGCAGTTGATCAGTCAGGTCAAAGGATTCACCAGTCATATAGTGTACAAGGAGGGAGCTCAAGACAGGAGCCACTATTAGAAGAGATAGAGCAGAACGTACCTGAAACAAAACCAAGTCGGCGTATGTGATTGTATCTCCCAACAACCATGGGCCTGGTCCACGCTCCTCGTTCTCCAACACCTTTTGCCAGTACGCAAGGACTTTAGGGAGGCGGTTTTGGACCCATTCCTTGCTACGTCTTTTGCTCTCCTCCTTCTGGTCTTCCCAGGGTAGCATTGTGGCGATAGGATGGTGTGTATCGTGAACTTCATTGCTAAGAAGGTCGAGCGCTGTAAGGGCAAGGGCATTTACTCTGTACAAGTCGTTCTCGCGCGATCCGGCAAGTCCAAGCTTGGGACCAAGGTACAGGAGAATATTGGGGGTCTGAGAGATGACGAGGTCGCCGTGCTTGAAGAGAGGCGGGGCGAAGTAAGACGGGTTTCCATTGCCGCCGCCAGCGAGCCAAGTCACAACATTATTCCGGGCTTCATCAAAAGATAGCGACTGAGTGTCTTTGTACTGGACGCCAGCTTCCTCGAGGATGAGCCGGACATGTTCACCGCGGCCTGGAACGCCTGTGTAGTAAATAAGTTCGTAGGGGGCAGCCATGCTGAATTGAAGGGTGAGGTGGTAAATGAGACGTCTCTCGAGTGTTGATGGGGAGTGTTTGTTTCTCCGCGTGGATAGGGATAAGATAACCTTAATACAGATACGAGAAACAAACAGACAGGCCACCACTATAGCCAGTAGTGGCAACGCGTGACTTGGGTGGTACGGTTGGCTACGGGTACAGGTGGTGACGGGAAGGAAAGAAGCCCTCTCCGCCAATCAACGATTAGCTATAGGTGGTGGAGCCTTACTTTCACTGACTGAACAGTCAAGGTGTATATAGCACAGGGATCTCAGTAAGCCCCATTATATCCCAGTGTAGTAAAGATTACCGCTAACCTATATTTCAGCCTCATAAATAATTTGTTTGATTTTTGTATAGAAAATACCTACAAATTGCAAACACCACCCCCACCTGTTTAGCAACTGTAAAGCACCCTAGAAGACCCGCAAATACGAACAGGGGGTTTGAGCCACTCATAACAGACCGGGTATTGGCGCCTCTAATTGACCCCCTGTTGATAATAGCTTTGGGACGGGTATTGAAGAATTGACGCGAAACCCACCCATTACGACCACTGACTGCAGCCACTTTGATATTACCTGTAAATGGAAGTAGATTTTTCGAGGCATCCAAATAATGCGTCTTTACCGGGTTACGAGTCTTACGAACCAGCCAGTATATTTGCTTAATTTCGAGGCTCCCACCGCCAGCAGAATCCAACATTCACTGGCTAGTTTCCAAAATGAGCCGCATGCATATTGGGTGTTACAGTAAGCACGCCCTCCCCCTCCCCTCATCAAAGCTGTATGCGAAACTGCAGAACTCACGCATCCTTTCTTCCTTTATTATTGGTGTTGCAGATCACATCCCCTGAATATGCGCGGCCAAGACCAACAGATTCTGGGCTTACCGTAGTAATCGTGCTCGAGTATGCAATGACAAGGCTGCGTACTAAACTTCACCCATCCTTATTTTTTTTAATGCTACAGAATACACCTCCCTGCCGTATACAATCCCACATCTAGCACACCGCATGGCCATTTTTAGACCAATGCACACAAGCTTTTTCTTACGCAGCAGGCAAGACCTTACTGTACAACTTACATTCACTGGTAGCATGCAGGCTGACCACTGCTTACCCACCACCATGCAGGCGCTGTGCCGCAAGAACGTTCAATATCGGTAGGTGGTACAGTTTACAGTACGGAACATCATTTCCCGTACGTGCTGATGGCGTAAATCTTACCACACCTCGAGTACACCTTCATGCTACGCTGACACGTTCTTCAATCTACCCTCAGAGGTAATATGCCAACCCAACTCCGTTGACTTCTATCGACGCACCCAGCCTCGTGAGGAATATTCGTCGAACTTTTGTCCTTTACATTTACATTCCTCATTATCAAGAAGCACAGAAGCAGAATCAACTTCACATCACAATCTATCGCAAGAATCATGTCACAGCCAGACAATTTCCTCGACCTCCCGGCTATGGAACCTCCCGCTGGCGAGGTACAAAATCTTGACAACCCACCGAACGGGAACAATACCGTCATTGGCATTTATTCTGTGTGCATTGCGCTTGCTTCCGTATTCGTCGTTCTGCGTCTCTATGCCAAATTCGTTTTCACGAAAACCGCAAGAGTTCAGGATTGTAAGTTACTCTCTCTTCCATCTGCATCTCGATGACAATCTAATATGTTCGCAGATCTGATTCTTCCGACCTTTGTACGTCTATTCGGACGGGTTCCGCATTGTTTTCTCGAGTTGATTACTAATAGTTCAACACTTAGTGCATCTTCATTGCGCATTGTGTATGCTGGCTCAGAATGAATGGAACTACAGGAAACTTGGTCCACACGTGGAATTTCCGCATCGGGGCTATGGGCCCATTTTATAAGGTTAACCATCTTCCTGTCAGCTTGGTCCACTTCGTTGACTCTCATGCAGAACGGCTTCTACGGACTCCAGTTCTACTCGGCTGTAATGCTGGCTATCAAACCGCTGATCCTGCTTGAATGGATTCACATATTCGGTACAGCTGGACGACGATTCACCTGGATATGTTATACCCTGGGAACAATTAACGTCCTTACATACTTCATCGCCATTACGGTCGATTCTTCGGCTTGTAAGCCGCGTGCGGCTTGGTGGGACATCACAATTCAAGGACACTGCATCAACACCAAGAATCTCCCAATCGCTACGGGCACTATAAATGCCGTGGTAGACGTATTCATTCTACTACTTCCACAGGGAATCATTTGGAGGTTGCACATGTCCAGAGACAAGAAGATTGGCGTCGGCCTTGTCTTCGCAGTTGGGCTTTTGTAGGTCTCTTCTCAGCAAGCAGAAAGATGGGCACCTTGACTAATGGGAAGCATATAGATCTTGTGGTGCAGCCCTTGCGCGGATGAGTCTGGGATATATCTATTCCGATTCGGAAGATGTTGCCTACTTCTTCTCTCAAGCCGGCCTCTTTTGTGTCGTCGAGATGACGGCTGCGATCATCGTCTTCTCGGCCCCAACAATACCAAAACCTCTTGGTAGCTTTGCTAAACAGGCTACCAGCTCAATCGGTCGACTGCTCAGGTCCTTCAGTGGTGGTTCAACCTACAGAACTGGGGCTGTGGACACAAAGGCTAATGCCTATGTACATATCGACGAGCACGGAAACGCAGTGCCTCTTGCAAAGCTGAGATCCGGTAAGAGTGGAAAATCTGCCAAATCTGGGCAGACTGGACAGAAGCGCGCAGAGAGCATTGAGACTACATCTGATTCGGTAGTTTAAGTAATGGTGTAAATGGAGGTCTTATCTCTCGTATTCAGAATATCTCACTCATAGTAATGAATAAAATATTATTTTAAATTTATATTTTTTAAAGTGTTAAGGTACGTGAGTTTGTAATAGCTTGTAGGATTACCGGTTATTTGTCAAATTAAAAATAAAAACTACTTTTTCTAATTTTCGTTTTCAATCCACACTTCCTATTCTCTCACAGGAATTTATCAAAAACACAAGTTAAAATATAGATTGCATTTAAGGCTTCAAATAATATCTAGAATAATTAATTGATGTATAGAAGATTATACAAAATTCGCATTTTTGAACTCTTTTACATCCAAATACAGATTCAGAATCTGCTTTCAAAAAGGTAGAATATTCAGCAGATTTTCTTAGTGTAGATTCATGTCGGATTTGTACATTCCAACTAGCCTAAAATTCTAAAGACATCTCTATACCTTGTGGGCCTTGACCTGGATGCCTTGAGACCCCTTTCGCGGCGTGGGAATGAAATAGTCCGCCTCTATCTGGACATCGCACAGGTCCGTCTCAAACAGACTGAGTACGCCAATCTCATCGCCGATTCTCGCCTCTCTACTACCCCAAAGCCTCCACATATGCGACAGCACCATATAAAGCTCTCCATATGCGAGATTGATTCCCAAGCAACTGCGGCTGCCTCTGCCAAAACTAGTCAGGTACCTCTCCAGTTTCTTCCCTGCATCACCGAGCCAGCGCTCGGCTATGAAGTCCCTACTGCGGGGGAAAATATCCTCATCACAGTGCACTTGTATATTGGTGATACTCACTGGGATCTTCGGTGGTATCGTCCATTCCTTGCCTGTCTCCCTGTCCGTAAAGACTATCGCGCTATCGGGATCAATGCGCTGCGAACGTGCAGATAAGCCGTGGCTCAACCGCAGGCCTTCCTTAATGACGGCTGTTACAAAAGGTAGGTTCTCCAGCGCAGCAAGAGGTACTGTACCCACATCATAAACTGTGGGCATTACGGCACGCAATTCTTCCTTCATTTTCAGCAACGTCTTCGGCTGGCGCAGGAGCCAGAATGTTATCAACTCCAGCGTCGATGCCGTGGTGAGTGTCCCGGCCATGACTAAGACTTGAGCATCTTCAGACAGCCGCTCTACTGTCTTCTCCTGGGGAGGAAGCTTAGAATCGAGAATGGCGTGGAAGATGGTTAGGTGATCTTTTCCGCGCCACGCTTCATTTTCCCCAGCCATGATCTCCTCAACTTGTCTCTTGGATGTCCGCTTTAGCTTGAGGAAAGATGACAGAACTGGCAGCAGCCATTCCACAAGGATCTCAGGCAGCGCGTTCATCACGTTGTTAACCCATGGGACATGTTTCATAAAATGGATTGAGCTAATACCTGCAAGAGCAGCATTTCGTGATGAGGGGTCAAAATTGGGGGATTCTAGAAATCAATAAGCTCTTGCCAGATCACCTATGAAGTTCACATAAACCCATACCAAGTCTGTGATCGCATCCTGCGAATGAATAAATACTCACGACGTCTTAATAGAGCTCTGTCAGCTTCAAAAAAGCCTCAGGTGATTAGGATGTATTACCATTCCCAAAAGCCGAGAACATGCAACTTGCGTTCAATACCTTACCCGTATCCCTGAATTTATTCATCTGTTTCAACATGACGTCGAGTCTCTCCTGTATAACTGGTTGCAGTCTTCTCACATTTGCCATACTAAAATAAGGCTGGAGAGCCGAGCGACGCTGGCGGTGTTTGTCATGATGGACCGTAGAGAAGACACTTAGGTCGAGCCCTATAAACTTTGTGAAGCGAGGGTCTTTATCAGACCGACGGGGTGCGGCAGAACTGGCGTAAATCGTATCAAAGAAATCCTACTCCGGGTTACTCTGGTTGAGCGAGCTACAGACACTGGCATGTATAACCTACTGGATCAGCAATATGGATTTCACCTGGCGTGATCCGCATAATTGGTCCATACTTCTTATGCAACTCCATGATCTTGAATGTGTATTGCCCACCGAGCCAAACATCATGATAGGCTTCATAACTACATTAACTCAAATTTAGTTATCATCTCAAATAGGTGGTGCAGCATAATACTTGCAGGTATGTTAATGCTGCTATGCGTGGTCCTGGAATCTGCGCCAGAGGGCTGAGATATGCATGCCAAATGACTGTATATACAACCCAGCCTACGAAAACTATTAGAGCAATAGTGTAGTGATCCATGGTGCAGGTATGTAGGCGGGGCAAGACTTGAAGTCGAGAATGAAAATATAAGGCTCTAGAGTTCGCTGAATCTCGAGATGGTTCAAGGACGAGTTTTAAGGGACCGAACCATGACTTTCCGGAAGCATAAAAACATCTTCAGTGGCTGGCTGCCTGATTGGTTGGACTTTGGCTGCCACACGACGAAAGGTCTGGGGCCACTTCTAGATTACCCCACACCCCAGCTCCAATCTACGTTGCCACCCACCTCTTCCTTGCAACTGACGCAATAATGTAGAAAGCGCCATTTATTAATTTCAAACCTGACGCCGTAGACGTACAGAAAAGAGTCGAATTGTAGTAATATGCTCCGCTCTCGTAATCACGATCGACTGTCTCGGTCCCCACATTATGAAGATATATAATAAGAAATTTTAGGCGAGCTAGTGCTGACGCACCCTCCTATCTAGCTATCACCGGCATCTGTCCAAGCCAAAGAACCCCGGTATTTCGTACTAAATAACTGCCGAGACCGAGTAAGGAGACTGTAAGACTGGCCCATCACAATTCACAGGTTAATCTGCAGACTGCATGATAGGCTGACATCGGATGAACTTCATACCGTCTTGGTCTACGCCCTGAATCTGTTTTTGGTTATAATTACCAATACTGGTAAAGCCATACAGATTGACTCTTGTTAGATTGCCTTATGCCAAGTTGCTTTCTACTTCTGCTGTGCCAGAAGGTACCTTAACCCACCGCTCCTGAGCATAGTGGTCGCCCAAAGTAAACAATTAGGGCAAAGTGTTACCGCTTCACTTGGGGGCCATACTTACAGAAAAGAGCTCTGGGAGATAAAAAAAAACTGCGATTATGAGGCGCAATAATCAACCGGTAGTTACCTAAGTATGTGCTGATTTTGTGATTATGCCCTAAAGTAAGCTGATGAGATACGACTCGGAGGCACCCAATGGGAGACTTTTACGACCTCTCTCCCTCCCGTTCATGTCGCGCGTAAATTATTTACTCATAGAAAGCCGTATCTAGGCTAGGATCGTTGCAAGATAAAACAGCAGACTTATACAGCAGACTTTCGAGCCTGGTTGACAGAGGGGCTAATACTTGTCACAAAATCTTACAAAATGGGAATTTACAAGTTGATTCGATCACTATTAGATCTCATACCTTCACTCAATACTTTCTATAGTAAACACCTCAAGATTCAACCAAACAATGACGCAATGGTAGTTCCTTCCAATTTGACGATTCGAGAGCATTCTAGCTTCTCCCGTCGTGTAGGCACTCTCGAAGACTTGTTCAACAATATCAGCGAGGTCAAGGGCTCAGTTAACCGCGAGCACACCTCATTCTTCGTGGTCCTGCAACTTCATTTCCCTCTCACAAAGGCGAATGTTGAGGAATATATTGCGAGAGCTTGGGAGGATCTCGGACAACGATACCCAGCGCTACGTGCTCAAATCTCTCCCCCGAGCAAGTTCGACTCTCGCAAGCAGTCGAGCATTTCCGTGCAACCCTGGGATGCAGCAAATTTCCGCACGTCATTCTCCACGCACCCCAACTGCCCAAACGTCGACGTACTTTTTTCCGCCCCTTCCCCCAAAAGAACGACCGCTACATGCCACTGGCTCCCAGATCCGGGGCAGGTAGTAATTCGTACGGCACACTGGCGCTCTGACGGCTATGGTCTGGTTCTCCTTGCCGATTGCTTCCTATCCGCGCTGGCTGATGAATTACAACAATGTTCGAGTGCTCCCCTGGGAAACAACGGATCCAAACAGCTCCTAGCCGTACCCGAAAGCCTCGAGAACTTGGTTCGAAAGTATCTACCAGCCCCGCTGCCGCAAGAAAGATCAGACATCGATGAAATGGTGGAGACCTTTGCCAAGGGCCGCCAGAGTATCGGTTTCCCCACCCGATCTAATGCAAGCACGACAACGCCTAGCATGTGTCAGCGTGCAGCGATACGTCTGACGGTAGAGGATTCGGCAAAATTAATCAGCGGGTGCCAAATGCAAGGTATTTCGGTGACCAGTGCCGTGAACGCAGCTGTCATCCGTACCGCAGCACAATTCCCCCAGGATCCAGGAGCGGACGCATACGCCATCTTCGCACCAGCCAACTTTCGGATGCTACTGATGGCAGCCGGAGCTCAGGAATGCTCGCAGCCGACCGGTAACTACGTCTCAGGGGCGCCGCTACGCATCGATAACGCAGTAGGCAAGAGCTTCCGTGAGCTCGCACACGAGCTGAACACGATATACTCACAGGACTTCACACGTTACGCGAGACCCGGTGGCGGGAAAGCGCTGAATCTTCTACAGTCTACCGAGTCGTACATCCAATTTATAGCAAAGCTCTTCGCCCTGTTTCCTTCACCCGGATGTCCATTTCCAAAAGCTCCCGTGATCAGTAGCTTTGGAAAGATGGATATGATAGTCAAGAGCGAATATGGCGGCGATAGTGACGATACGACCGGTGCATCAAAACTGCGCGTTACTGATTTCTGGGTAAGCTGCGACTGCGCGACGCCGATGATAACATTCAATCCTTACAGCTGGGGTGGAGCTTTTACCCTTTCATCCGCCTGGGAAGATAGCTACTATGAGAGAGAGTTCGTCATTGACGCACTCGAAAAGACTATGGCTGAGCTGGTAGAGGGACTGGAGATAGATCCGCTGTCTTATCGAATAACTACCGGTTAGTAAACTCTTTGTAGCATGACTCGTGTAGTTTTATTGACTGTCTGACAGGTTGCAACGATGCTTCGACACGAAAGTGAAAAGCCAGTTGCTTTGAGTCGGCAACTCGGTCATGATGATTGTAAGGAATGAAACCAGAATGGAGAATTTGGAGCTTTTTTTTTTCATGGTGAAAAGATGTCTTGTTAGTCTTGCTTGGTGAAATTTATGATAGTAGGAGTTGATTTGTTGGTTGATAAACTCAAAGTGAGGTCTGGATATGTTCTGCGAAAGTGGATGCGGATGACTAACCGATGTCCCTACATCTTGCACAACCCCACATCTTGCACAATTTTTTTAACCTCAAAATTTATAAACTATGGCACCTATATCGAATCTCAAACTA
>PQXK01000305.1:0-41317 GCA_004786245.1 Botrytis hyacinthi | reverse complement strand
ACTACCACTACCACTACCACTACCACTACCACTACCACTACCACTACCACTACCACTACCACTACCACTACCACTACCACCACCACCACCACCACCACTACCACCACCGCCATACATTAATAAAACCTTCTAGAAATACTCGAAATAGATTCTGCCCTGATTATTATTCATTTTCTCGCCCACCCCCTCCCCTCCCCCCTTCCACTGAATTTTTCACTTCTTCTTGAATTCTTCAAAGAACCAAAAGTCTTAGTCAGAATAATAACAGAAGGAAAGAAAAAATATCCCTCCACATTGGCTTTAATTTTGGAACTTTGTAGTTATTTGATTTTATTTACTCATTCATCAATTGTCGTCTATTTTTGCCTGCCGGATTGCCTTAAGATCTGCTGCCCTCTACGTCATTTCCCGACTAAAGCCTTTCACTTTGCACTACACACTAAAGTACTAAGGTAATCAAAATCAAACCCAAAATCAACAATAACGACCCCAAATCTCCACGAATGAAGAATCTCGCTGCGGCGGTTTCACTAGCGATCGCAATATTATTTTGTCTGGGGTCGAAATAGCGCCAGAGGTTTGCAAGAGGGTCTTCAAGGGAGGACGGCATGCCACCTTCAGTCGCTCCTCTTGACAAACCGTCCTCACCAACTTCAAAGAAACGCCCTGGTTCGCGACGTTCCAGTGGCAACGACAAGACTGACAACTCACCCACCCAGTTACATTCATCATCATCACCGACGAGCCATGGATTAAGAGAGAGACGTTCATCAAATTCGAAGGCGAAGGACTCGATGCCAGATATCCTTACCGGTGCAAAAGCACCCTCAATATCCAGCGATGTGGAAATGGCCAGTGATAATGAGGTTCCGGATATTGGATCTTCGAGTCTTCAAAATTCAGAAAATGAGCATACAGGAGAGTCAAGGAGTCCTGCCCCCGGTCGGAAACTAAGCCTGGCCCCAGGGACAATACCGTTGTACGACCCGGCTGAGGAGGTGGAACGGCTTCGAGCCATGAATGCGCAAATGCAATTGAACCAGCATCGCGAGAGACTGGCCAAGCAATTGGAGGATAGAGAAGAGCTGCAAGGAAGAGTGACAGTGAGCGGTACTAGTATCAAGGCACGAGTATCCCCCATTCACGAAGAAACCATATCACCATCATTAGAGGCAGCATTTGCTAGTCCGATTCCATCTGGCATGGAAACGGCGTCGACAGAGTCTGTCAGGACCATAAGGGGAGGTGAAACACCAGCTGCATTATATGCAAGAACTCCTTCGTACCCATTTCCACCGATGCGGACTCCGAGGCAACTTAGCTACAATGGCCACCGCCCTTTTACCGCACTCTCACCAACAGTAAATCCGGAAAATTTTGCCGGTGGATCCTTTTACGATGGACCCCACGATCAAGTTCTATCAGGGCCAATAACCCCCGTATCAGGTCTCAACTTTCAACCAGCAGGTTCACAATTATCGAATCGTGATTCGATTTTTGAAACGCCGAATCTTTATGATCTTAGTCTCATGTTATCTGCCGAACCTGGACTTGATCCATGGTGGTCGACGGTGGTAAAAATTATGAGAGATGTCTACAAGGCTGACAGGGTAACGCTCTCTGTGCCTGCAGATTCGACAGACATTGAAAATGTTCCCTGGGGACAAAAAGCAACTTTCAATGCAGCAGAAGAGGATGAATTAAGTCTGGCCTATTTGCCACGGGGTAGCAGTTTTATACCCAGTAGCAGTGGTGACACACTCGACACTTCAGCTTCTGAAGGATACGCATCTGGTGACTCACCACCGGAAGCCATCATGACCCGACCTGGGCTTCCCAGTAGACACTCATTCACTAGCTATGAGGCAACAAAGAGAGACCCAGCATGCCTTCCCGAAACTGCTAGAAATCCCACCACACGACCTCCCCCTCTCACTCGCGCTAAAAGCTATATTTCTACTCGACCTGATCAACCACCACGAACAGGCACACTTCAAAAGGCACAACTCAGTCTCCAAGCATTAGAAGACCACATGGCATTTGAGGCCGAGAAACCCACTCCAAGTTGGGAAGATGTTGAGCAATCAAACAGAGATGTGCAAGGACGTGTATTCTCGGTTTTGCAAGCCTTAGATTATGAAGCTGATCCATTGATTGATAGTAGTGGCGTATTGAGAGTTTTGGAGAAAGAGAGAGTCATTGCATTAACTAGAGATTATCCATATCTGAATAACCCGGCGGATCAAGAAAAGGGACCTGAGACTATTATACCAATCCTAGGATCAAAAGCAGATTCCCCCGAACGACTGAAAAAGGGTAAAGCGACAGAAGTGGGTGGGCAAGTTTCATCCATTTTTGGAACCAAACACAATAAACGAGCAAGTCGAAGTTTTCGCCTTCAACCTGGTGAAAAGGGCAAAAACACACAGGATCCAGCAGCACCTCCATTACCACTTCCAAGATATGAAGAATACGAACAAACGCCGCCATCACCATGGTCACAATCTCCGGCTCCTTCTCCAGCTGTGAGAGTGGAAACAAATGACAATCCTTTCTTTGCGAACTCTACTGTAGACGAAGAAACATTCAACCCAAATCAAACACCTCAAGACTATTCTAAGATGCAACAGGTTGAGGCGATCGGAGTTGATAGATCCTGGACTGTTCTACATATTCCCTTAACTCATCCTTTACTTTCAAAGCCAGTACAATCGTTTCGGCTAGACACTGCCGCTATGGAATCCAAATCTGCAGGTCGTGGTAAAAATGTTGATCAGTTACCAAAATACGCCGATTCTTCCAAGTTACAAGGGGCCGAACCAATCAAGGAAAAGCGAGCCCCTATTGCGATTCTTTCAATTCTCAGCCCTGTTATTCCTTACCCATCTAATCTTAGACACTCTTTAGAACATCTCTCACCGCACATGGCTACTTCATTCTCTCTTTGTCGTCATTATTCCAATCTCGAGACGGAGGTCGCAGGTCTGTCTCGAAAACGCCCGCACACTACAGGATTTGGTGCTATAGCTGCGGGAGGTCGACAAATCCACGATCAGTCTATGGCAGCAAGCGGAAATATGGCTTACTCGCCGGCCGAGGAAGGCATGCGTCAACATTCGGGAGGAAGCATGACAAGCCCCAGTGATTATTCTGGAGTGTCTCGAAGTGCCAATGCATCTCCAAGTGGTACACCGTCCTGGGACCCTGGTAGTGTAGGATTCACGCTGGATAGAAAATCCAGCGGTGACAGCCCCGGATACGTCTCAAATGAAGGATATTTCAGCTCAAGGAGGCCGAATGTAAGTCGTATGGACACAGGAGGAAGCAGCGTAGCGGGTGTTCGACGCCCGTCGAAAGAAACTTCGCCCGCTGAGACCCGGTTGGTACCACGAAATCAGAGTGATGATCGACCTTGGGGACCAAGTGCTCCTTCACTCGACGGTGGTGATAATTCGACCAAAACCAAATCTGACGCAGAAGGATCACCATCATCTAATTCGTCCGGGCCAGAAATTCGCAACAATAGATCTAAAGAGACTATAAATGAAACTTCAGACATCCGTGAACCCAGTCCTACACGCCAAAGCACCCACGATTCACCGAGGCGGCAGGCAATAAGAGGTGCTTCCTATGGTGCTGGTAAGTCTGATCGTCAGCACACACAACTACACTCATACGGTGCCGACTTTGGTGCCACTTTCCAGTCATTGCCAACAACGTCGGCTTCATCTATTAAAGCTCCTAATGTACCCAAACCTTCCCGCCAAGGATTATCAAATGCCAGTTTACCTACAGATATGCCACCACCGTCAGATCGACTGAAAGGCTTGATGTTGGACTCTTTACCTGCGCATGTGTTCGTCGCATTGCCACAGACTGGAGAAATAGTATGGGTAAACAGTCGATATCTTACATATCGCGGTCAAACTGTATCCGAGTTATATCAAGATCCATGGAGCAGTATTCATCCCGAAGAAAGAGAGGAATATTTGAAAGCTTGGTCGCATGCGGTGAAGACGGGTGAGCAATTCTCTATGCAGGTACGTATCAAACGTTTTGACGGAAACTATCGTTGGTTCTACACTCGTGCTGTTGGCTCCCGAGATATAAGAGGTGTGATAGTTCAATGGTACGGCTCTCATATGGATATTCACGACCAGCATATTGCAGAAGTCAAAGCTGCACGACAGGAGGAAATAGAAGCATCCGAGGCTAAGCACAGACAACTTGCAAATTTAATTCCTCAGATTATTTTCGCGGCAACAGAAGACGAGGGTGTAACCTTTGCAAACGAGCAATGGCTTTCGTATACCGGACAAGATTTCAATGATGCTTTAGGACTTGGATTTATGGATTATGTGCACCCAGAGGATCTTGCGAAGTGCCAAATACCAATTGGAAGACCGCCAATTCCATCGACCAGACCAAAGAAACCAGCCGAGCCGAGAAGGAACCCATCTCATACATCTTCGAGTGGTAAATCAGGGCAATCGTCCGATCCCTCCGAAGCGCCAACCGAAAAGACTGTGAAAGGAGTTCACCAAACTTTGTCGCGAAATAATAGCTCAAGTAGTAGTTCTGTATATGAATTTGCCACAGCAGACTTGTCTGAACTGGCGAGGACCGGAGTCATTAAGGTCACCACCGATGGTAATGGGAGATTGTCTTATACCACTGAAGTTCGGCTGAGATCGAAGACTGGAGAGTATCGTTGGCACCTTGTACGATGTGTGGAAGTTGACAATATCAACCTGGGAAGTGGAGATGGTTCTTGGTTTGGTGCTTGCACTGATATTAATGATCACAAACTGCTGGAAACAAAGCTTAAAGAGGCCATGGAATCCAAGGGCAAATTCTTAAGCAACATGTCTCACGAAATCAGGACACCTTTGATCGGCATTTCTGGGATGGTAAGCTTTCTTCAAGACACCACCCTCAACGACGAACAGCTCGATTATACGAATACAATTCAATCCAGTGCAAGTAGTTTACTCAACATTATCAACGACATATTGGATCTTTCCAAGGTAGATGCAGGTATGATGAAACTGTCATACGAGTGGTTCCATACACGTTCTCTAGTTGAGGAAGTTAATGAAATGGTTTCTACCATGGCTATCACTAAACGGCTTGAGCTTAATTATATCGTCGACGTTGATGTTCCTGAAATGGTAAAGGGAGATAAATTCCGTATTCGTCAAGTTTTACTGAACGTCATTGGCAACGCGATCAAATTCACGACTGTTGGTGAAGTGTTCACTAGATGCAGGGTATACACCGAAGCTGATACACCACCGTTGGTCAACGAAATAATGCTCGAGTATTCTATTGTAGACACGGGTAGAGGATTCACGAAAGAAGAGGCGGATCTCATCTTCAAGCCGTTCAGTCAGATTGATGGCAGCAGTACAAGACAACATGGTGGAAGTGGCTTAGGATTGGTTATTTCGAGACAACTGGTGCAGTTACATGATGGCAAGATGCAAGGTACTGCGGTGCCTGGTAAAGGATCTACATTCACTTTTACTGCAAAATTCGGACTGCCCACTGCAGAAGATCATCCAGAACCACTCACAACACCCCAGCTGAGCAAAGTGCCATCATCATCATCGACACCCAACAATATAACATCACAAATTGTTGCCAAGCAGGCTTCAAGTAACCCACTCTTAGTTAGCAGGCTGTTGAATTCGCCTGCAAACTTCATGGAGAGCCCAAAGACCGAATCAAGTGCTGGTTCGCCAGCTGTGCTGTCGTCCAATAGCTCAGAGCCATCTGGCTCTAGCTATTCTGGTCGAACTCGCTTCACAGATAGATCTTCCGCTTCTTCTGTTAATCAGAGCTTGGCTCATTTTGGCGAGGCCGCTCGATCAAGTACTCCTGAGAACATGAAACTAGAGCTTCCCGAGAAGCACTCCCCTTCACCTTCAGCTTCACCGCTGCCTAAATCTGCACCTTCATCGACTCCTGCAAATACCTCCTCGACCCTTCCACAATCACACACCACTCGTCTAAATAATGAATTCTCACACGACTTGAAGCATTTCCGACCTCCAATGTACTCGATTTTACTCATTTGTCCGCAAACTCATAGTCGCGAGGCGACGAGACAGCACATCGAAATTACTCTACCAAAAGACGTTCCTCATCAAATAACTCCACTTGCAAGTGTCGAGGAGGCCAGGAGTCTTATTAGCGGAGATGACTCTGTCAACTTTACACATATCGTCTTGAATCTTGGTTCGGCAGAAGAAATAGTACAGTTGATCGATCAACTCATTGCGTCGGTGATGTTGCCTCAGACTTCAATTGTTGTCTTATCAGATCCTGTACAGAGACAAGAGGTCATTAAGATGGCTCAATCATACGACTACGATCAAATGGCTAAAGATAATCGTCTTACATTCATATATAAACCTGTTAAACCGTCAAGATTTGCAGTTATTTTTGATCCAGATAAAGAGAGAGATTTGAGTACTGATCGTAATCGTTCGAGTGCGCAACAACAAGTCGCCAGTCAGAAACAACATTATTTGGATGTGGGTCAGCGTCTTGGAAACAAGGGACTTAAGATTCTGTTAGTAGAAGACAATTTGGTCAATCAAAAAGTTCTCTTGAAGTTCTTGAGTAAAGTTGGAATTGCGGTGGAATTGGCAATGGATGGTGTGGAATGTACCGAGAAAGTATTCTGCAAACCGCATGGATTTTATTCTTTGATCTTGGTATGTCTTTCCTTCCTTTCCGCTATCGTCCCATATCATGACATGTTATTCCCCCGCTCTGACAAAACATAAACTAACACACCCCAAAGTGCGATCTTCACATGCCCCGAAAGGACGGTTATCAAACCTGTCGCGAAATTCGCGAATGGGAAAGCCAAAGATCAACCACGAAAATGCCAATTATTGCCTTAAGTGCAAATGTAATGGCGGATGTGCTGGAAAAATGTGTTCAGGCTGGCTTCAATAGTTATGTGACTAAACCCGTGGATTTTAAAGAGTTGAGTAAGGCGATGAGTTCCTTGCTTGATCCGGAGGCGGGGGATATGGGAGGTGCGTTGATGAAAGCGCCGAAGAAAGCATCGTGAGATGGGGAGAGATGGAGAAGAGAAGAGAAGAGAAGAGAAGGGAATGGGAAGAGGCGAGGAAGGGAAAAGATAAAGGGATATTTATGAGTTGAAATGTTACTAATACTTTTGATTTCTTTCTTGAGTATCTGGTTCTTAATGAGCGGTGCATTGCTTGGCGTTTTTCATTTTCTTTCTCTTCCGCTACTTTTTTTTATATCTTCGTTTTATCTTTTTATATTCAAAATGGGACTTGTTCGCGTAGCTGAGCGTAGGGGGTATTTAATGCACGGGGATTACCACTGTGCGCATGTAGATGGTGAATGGATCGAGGGGGAAGAGAGGGTAAATGAATGAAGACGGATATGTAAATTATATTATGGATAATGTGGATTGCGTCTATTTGTTTGTCTGTCTGTCTCTCTAGGGACTTTTTTGTTTTTTGTTTTGAAACATAGATAGCGTAGGGTACCTAGCTTGAGAGCGATCGATATGCATCATATGATGGTGATGATTTTGTGAGCGAATTTAATATGTTTTGTTTTATAATTTGGTATCATAATATGATATGGTATGGTATGCTGTGTTGTGCTGTGTTGTGTTGTGTTGTGAGTGAGTGTGTGTGAAGGCATGGCTTGATGTTTGATGGTGTGAGTCCCTGGGAGTGTGTTTGGTGTTGTAGACTACCTAGTATTTGAGTGAGTACTGTGGCCTTGAATATTAGGCTACAATGAAAACTGAAAATAAATCGAACAAAGTTCAAGCTAGCCTCGGGGAGAAGGCTACGTACGGACCGCGGCGGTGTTGAATGTGGGGAAATAAGAAGGTCTTGTTTGTTACGTAATGACAAAAGGATTTACGATGATAGGTAGACTCTAAGATATTGCTTGGCAGGGTGTGTAAAGAGTAATTTGATGTTTTGATCTCGATTTAGTATTTCAGGAGACCGGAGTAGATTGGGTTCGGTCGTGTTTAAATCAATATGAGTGAGTCGCGTCCTTAGTGTTACAATTTGTTTGGTAGTATTGCCGTATATATTTCACTTGCTTGTCTTGTGACGGCAACGAGGTGGATGTGAAGATATAAAACAATCAATTGATAGATCTAATTGACGGAATCTTGAAGAATATCGAGATCGCATTCAACCATTCAACGAGAGCAGCCCTAATTATCACGTGATATTTATGCGGCACGGTCCACTAGATGATCATTGCAGCTAATTTTAGCACAATAAACTGGATTTTTCACAGCTAGCCTGACCTAGTAAGCACTTCTTGAATGTTTTTACACTATTCGCGCTTCTTCCCGACGAAACAACCTCCATCAACTTTTCAGACCACCACGTACAACCTCAAAATTCATCCAACATTCAAAGAATTTTGATTCGCATACGGTTCCTCATTCATCTCGATTATTTCAAGTTGATAAATAATTCAATTCGCATTGTCGCACTTCGTCACCTTCACATAATCGCGAGTCGCGCCATCACTTGACAACTCCTCAAGATGGTTGGAGCTCGCCGCACACGCGCAGCTGGTGCCAGTCCAGGTGGTTTCAAATCACTTGATGATATTCCAAAGCCTACACGCGGAAAAGGAAAGAAAATCAAGGCTGAATCCGTCGAACCTTCAATCGAGTCCGAGTCCATCGATCCATTCATCACATCCGCCGAAGGCAACGATAATACGGAATCGCAAAAGGCTTCATCACCTCCTACAAATCCTTCCAGAACAAACTCTCCAGATTCGCACTCACCTTCACCTACACCGGTCAATTCACGACTTGATTCCCGCTCTACCTCCCCACCTAAAAATAATACTACATCAAATGACGCGTCTTCGGACAACGACGTTATTGATCAAGAGCAAGATGCACAGCGCATTGCTCATCTCGGATCCAACAGAAAGAGATCTCGAGTATCAGAGCCTTCTAGCCACCAAAATGTTGGCGTTGCAAAGGAAGACGTAGAGGATGATGAGCAAAGGGTTAGCAAGCGTACACGTAGACAGGAAAGCCAGGACACCGAAGATGTTAATGTTGAAACCGATGTTGAGAATGAAAAGTCGACCGAACCAGAGCCTACACCCGCAAAGAAACCCAAAGGTCGTCCTCGCACTCGCGCAAAGGCAACACCTAAGAAATCTGCGAACAAGACTCGTGGCCGCAAGCAAGATCCAGTTGTCCTCAACGACAGCAGCTCAGACGAAGCAGCCGAGACAACTGTATCACCTTTCCAACCTCGATTGAACTCTACACCAAAACAAGCCGCCGCGCCTTCTCCACGTACTCCTCAGAATCAGCAAGAATTGATTTCTTCTGAAGATGATGAACCCCAAGCTGGTCCATCTGCCATTACTCATTCAACCTCCAAGCCTGCACACATCTCTCCTGATATCCGACCGGTTCCTCAAGCCGAAGCTGAAAAACCAGCTTCATCTATCACTGAAACTGGACCTTCTCCCTCAAAGCCTCGTGCGATTCCTCCTGTCACTCGACCCATTGCTCGAGCAATTTCGACGTCATCTATCAAGATTACACCTGGCATGGGAAAGACCGAAAGATTGCGTTTAATGATGATGCAAAGATATCATCCAGAAAGACTTGTTTCACCAACCAAAGGAAAAGAAGTCGCAAAGGAGGTTGTCAAAGAGGTTACCAAAGAGGTTGCTCAAAGCACAAATGATGTATGTTTCAAGAATGCACTTACCAACTTGTGCCACGATACTGACATAACGAAGATGGCTCATAATGAGCGTAAGAAGACGACCGCTGTGGCTTCTTCCAGTGAGACTCTTTCCAAATCCGATGCTCCCCATTCAAGACGTCAGTCTCCTCGGGATGGACACAAATTAACGGATCCTTATCTAGTAGCTATAAACAAAGTTTTCACTAATCACAAAGATAAGTCGAAGGCTATGCCATCTATCGAACAAGTTACCGCGTTCCTTAATGGCTTCGATGCTCAACAAGCTTCGCACAATGGCAAGAGACAAACGGTTACTCAAAAACCCACTCGTCCTCTTCAACCAATAACACCCAATCGCTCAGGATTTGTTGTTCCAGGTTACGGAAGTGATGACGATACCGTGATGTCCGATGAGGATGAAACACCCGACGTCGAGGAACCAAAGACACCTGAAGCACAAATTACTCCTGTGCCAACTGAAAGCCCTCGAAGCTCCTGGTGGAACCCCCTCTCTACTGTTGCCACGATGCTTACCAGCCCGTTCCGCAAACAGGCCGATGCTGCTCCAGCTCCACTTCCTTGCAACAAGCTTGTTCCACCACCATTCATTTTCAGCCAGCCACCAACCACTCCTTCGGCAGTTCCTCTCAAGCGTGTGTCTCACTCAGATCGCAAGCGCAACACCCGAAACAATGTTCAAGGTCGTCTTGGTGGTTTCCAAACCGAACGTCGTCCACGACACAAGGATATCGGAAGATCACCAAGCTCCAAGAATGGTCTTCTCACCCCAGCCGAAATCAAGGAGATCCATAGAGCACAGGATGAATACGCCGCCAAGCATCAGAATAGAGGTCCTTTGATCGTAGCCAATCGGGATATTCATAAGACCGCACGAGCATCTCAAAGAGAATCTCAGGCTAAGAAGGCCGCTGTTGCCGATTCAGTTGAGGAAGAAACTTCTTCATCCACACATGTTCCAGCAGGCGAGAAGCGTGATGCCAACGGCACGCCAAAAACCCCTAGCCAACGCTGGAATAATTTCTTAGAGTCTAGTATTGATTCAGATTACGGCCCCAGATGGGTCCGATGCCCCAATGGTCTTTATATTCGAGAGGGTTCCACTGACAAACAATTTGAATCGGGCGATCTTGGCGACGATTCTGCCTGGCAAGATCACTATCGTGATATCGACGCTTTCCCAAAGCAAGATATCTACAAGGGAGCAGGCGTCCAAAATCCACTCAACTCAGCTCAGCTTCTTGAGCAGGCCAATTTACGTGCTACGGGAGATCCGAACATCCCAGACGAGAGCGAAAATGACTATACTTATGTCACCAATGAGCGTCAAAAGAGAGTTCTGTTCTATCCAAGAAGTCCTTACAACATGTTCCAAGTCCCAGGTAAAAAGCTCACCGCGGCTCATATTGCGAATATCAAGGAAGGACTCCCTCTTCTTAACCCCCGCGACCAATATGGAATTGCTATCAAGATGTCTACTGGTGAGTCAGGCGGCAATATCTTCAACCACCTGGCAGAACAGCAAAGGAAAGCTCAATACAAGGATGCCGTTGAAATGAAAGCAGGCAGAACTTTGGAGGCAAAGCGATGGACTCAAACTCCTCCACCAAAACCTAAGCCTGTCAATGCCAAACTTCCTGGTACTGTTGAGAACACCCCGGCTCCAATCTCCGAGGCTGTACAACACGCCATGAAGAAGGCCAACAAATACTTACCCACAAAGGGCAGTGGCCTTAGACAGGTTTCCACCATGAGCCCTGTGCAGACTGATCAAGAGAAGGGTTTGAAGGCTGCGAAAGATTCTATGCCCATGTTCAACTTTGATTTCACCGCTGCATCCATTGGCTGGAATGCTGACCCTTTGGTTATGGCACGTGTTCAGGAGCGTCTGGGTGAGGGTTACATTCCTATCACACCCATTCCCGATCACATTTGGCATGAATATGATGATCTTGAACAAGGTCCAGTAGAGCAAGCAGTTGCAGCATTGTTCGAAGGCATTGATCCTAGAATGTTTGGATCTATGCACAATGGAATCCAAGACCCATCACGACCCCAACCCAAGTACTGGGACGAGCTTCCAGAAAGTCCCGTTGCTGAACGCGCCATCAGATTATGGTAAATTCTAGCGGAACCCAATCCAGTCTTCGCGTTAAGTGTCTGTCTCTCAAGACGCTTAACTTTCAAATTGAACCTTACATCAATCATTAATTGAAAACGCTCCTACTTTGGTTGCGGGGCTCTCCCTTGATGGTTCAAATCCATCAGGCATGCGAGTCGCTTTGATATTCTTGATTTGGTTCAAGACTGGTTACATCCTTGCTCGATTTATCTGGTTTATAACATTGGGTGCGTGGTGCTGGGTGATACTGATACCTTTACATGCTTGGTTCTCTACTGTTTGAGTTTTTAATGAGATAGTCAACGATGGTGGGCGCTTCGGAATATGATTGAGGCCTTTCTTTTTCACGATATGATACGATCGATACCCTTCTTTTTCGCTCAAAGATACACCTTTTGCACATGTCAGACGAGCGAGTTACATACTCTGACAATGTGCGCTTTCTACACAAAAATTTCGTCTTTTCGACACTACCAGCAAGATGAGTTATCTCATCGGCACATTAATTTTACATCACGTACATATTTACAACGGGATCTTCGGAACACCGAGGATACGATTACTCAGAGCTGGGTTTGGGAGGTGGCTCCTTCCTACCCACCTAATTGCAGTCTATCCAGCGTTTTTCAATTTTCTCACCGTTAATGTTTACGAGATTGAACATATCAACATTAATATTAGCACCCATACACATACGGCGAAGTTCATTGGAAGAATGAGAATGACAGGCATTGATTTCTCTAGGATGGGATCTCTCAGAATTAGGTCGGGATGGTGGGATCCTCGCACCTGATTTCTGCTACCTATCCGACTTTCTCTATTTCGCTTTTGTCGCTGTGGAAGCTACGTATCAGAACTTTTCGGCAGCGATTGCTTATTATATGGATGGATAGCAGTGGTGACTGTTAGTTATAAAAATGGATCATGGCATTGGAGTTTGTTGAATATAAGAATGGGTGATTGAAGTGACTGCGTATGGATGAACGAAGAGATTTTCAGAAGATAGTCGATGGCAGTGCGTTTTGTGCACCCATTTCTTTTCTTATGTATTACACTGTGGGGACGTCCCCCCACGGTTGCGTTTGCTTTTTGTATTACACTGTGGGGACGTCCCCCCACGGTTGCGTTTGATTTTTTGCATTCCATTATGGGGACGTCCCCCCATGATAGGTCTGCTTCATTTCCTTTTTGCGATTTTCTTCTTTGGTCCGATGTCACCATGCAATATGCAAAGCTCGGGGAACCCAAGTTCAGATTGTTACCTATATGTAGCGGGCGGTGGATTGAGATGAGGGAAACGCGCTTGCATGCAGTCTTGTTGCTGCCTTTTGTTTTGAAGTTTCATATTGGCAGGGTACTTGAATTTATTCGGAGAGATCTCTAGTTCGCTGGACGCAGTGGACCATGGATTCTCTACGTTTCAAATGGCTACGTACATGCTGTATCAGTATTTGTCTTTTGATTCTCTTAAGCATAGCATTGGGATGGAGTTTGTCTTTCTCGGTACGGGCATTGGGCATGGTATGGAGCATGGTATATGGGATTGCATGGAATTCTAAGCATGGAGCATGGTTGGTGCATTAAGCGTTGCCTTCTTTCGCATTACAAGCAAGTTCTCTAGAGAGATACCATGAGTAGACGACAATGATTTGTACATGCTGTCTTTACAGGTTTCACACGGAAGGTAAAGATGTATGGGATTTTAAGGGATGGATGGAATACAAAGGGAATGATTGGCCCATAGGGTGCGTAAAGAGTAATTTGTACAGGATACAATGAATAAGTAAATAAATTCAAAATTTAAATAAAGAGCTTGGTGTTTCTGCTTTTGTGTGTGATGTGAATTTTTGGTGATTTAATTTGGTGTTGGGATTTCTGTTTTGTGGAGTGAAGTGATGGATCATGATGGGAGAGGGGTTTAGCATTGCTCTCTGGTTTGTGATGCTGGTGTGAATGATGTGTGGTGTTTCATGGAGTATGATTATACAAGTCGGTGGTCGATTTTCCCTTCATTGATAGGTCGATTGAATTTTTGAATAACCTGCCTGTTGAATCTTGAATCTTGATCGATCTCGCTGGCGGCTCAGTTGGCTTGAGCTTGGGCTTTGGGCGAGAGAGATGGAGAGAGAGAGAGAGAGGGGGGGGGAGAGGTTTGGAATGCAAACTAGCGAATTTGGGAAATAATGTGGATAAGGTAAGGTGTATAGGGTGGGTGTAAGAGGGTGCAAAAGGAATGATTGAGGATTTCTTGGAGATTAATGGGTATTGGAAAGTATTGGTGGGTATGGATGGATATTGAGTGCTGGAGGGTATAGTATAGTATAATATGATATAATATGATATGATGGGTATAGTAGGTAGGTATGCGATGTCATGGGTGGGTGGATGGATGGATAGATGGATGGAATGTTTGACTTGGAGAGGGGGAATTGGAATCTGGGGAGGCGGTGGTAATTTGTGGGTAGTTTGTTATTGTCAATATTGTACAATGTTGGGTATTGAGGTTTGAATTGGTTGTTTCAGGTGGAGGGGTTGGATTTTGGCGCGAATGGTTTGGGGGTTGTGGGTTGGATCTGTGGGACTTAAGCGAGGACAACTTGGAAGATAATTGAGGGAGGTACACCTTGTCGATTTTGTCATACTGCTTTGTTTGTGATATATAGATAGACAGAAGTACTGCATGCTCAGCGTGGTATTAGCTATAGATAGAATGGAATTGTTAAGGGTTTACTACTGCTACTTCTACCGCCGGTGCAGTTTTCAAGTGTTTACGGATACTAATAATATTGATTGTTATAGGTCGTCACACCCAGTGGAAAAATTACTGCAAACATATAGTAAATACTCTTCACGCTTTATATCCCACATGCCACATTCTCCGGCATAAGCGGTATAGTAGCATCCTTACGGCATTTGAAAGACTTGGCTCAGGATCGTGGATGCTCGGTGGGGGGTGAACAATCCGGGGAAAGGATTTGTAAATAGTTATCCTGTTGATTCTTTGTTCTGCAATTTCAAACCCGTCACTTATTGGACTCAAGAGATTCCATCTTTGTTCTAAGAGTACCTCGAGCGTACCTCGGGGATGCATCATTTACCCCCCAAACAAAGAATTACAAATTCAGAATGATATGTGAATGGATAGACGGAGTGTGCGTTCTGGTCCGACGACAAAGAAAGAGAGTGTATTTTAGGATGATGGTGAATTGAGATAAAGAAAACCACATGGTTTAGAGTAATCAATACAAACAAGAGGAACTGACTTGAGGGAATGGAACAAATGGAAATGGTAATGGAAATACCAATACGTACGAGAGGATTATAAATAGGCCGACTCAAAGGTGCAATTTACGTGGCGAAAAACTTCCTCTGATATATACATAAAGGAAATAGAATTCTAGAAAAAGATGTGAAGAAATGGAATAAAGAAGATTTAGTCACCATCATGTGTAGAGGAGAATGTGTAAAAAGATTAATAGTTAAAAGTGTTTGGATCTTCTAGAGTTTTTTATTTTCTTCTTCTCGCGATTCTAGCAAACATTAATTTTGATAGCATCTATTATTATTATTACTATTATTATTCATACTGAGTTGAACACCAGTCAGCAAATTCATCTTTTCCTTGCTCTCAGCGAAAGAGAAGTAAGGATTTGAGAAGAGGGTTCTGTCTCTTATAGTAGGCATTATTTGAACGAGGCATAACTCAAGAAAAAAAATACCAACAGAAGCAACTATCTTGTCTCCTTACAATCTATTCGCAAGATCTCAAGTCTGAAGCTCAGAAGAGAAATAACCAAGAATTTGTCGACCATGGAAATCACACATACAACCTATAACGAGGTACGCGGCGGGGCACCTAGTTCAGTTCCTCCCCTATCTCGCAGTCCCCAATTCATAACCACACCTACCGCATTCCGATTCGACACCAGCACACCTCCACACTTCGGCACACCTACTCCTTCTCCTTCGCCGCCTCCCAGTAACCCCTTGGTATATACCACCCGTCGACTAAAGCGGTATTTGAAAGCCTCCTTTCGAAACCGGACGCGGCCTGTGAGTCGGCGACTTTCGCGGTCGCGACAGGGGACGAGTATTCGGTATCCCCCGGGGGAAATACATCCCCCGACCGTTCCGACGCAGGTTGGGAAATACCACAGCGGGAGTGTGCGCGGGAGTTTTTCGTCCAAGGGAGAGGAGAGAATGGTGGGGGAAAGAGGAAGTCAGAGTTATGAGAGGGGGTTGGAAACGCGATATAAACATGTGAAGGGGAAGAAGCGCGCGAGTTATCTGAAGCCGAGAGAGGAGGCGAGAGTGAGTTTGGGGGAGTGGGGAGGGAAGAAGGGGACGGCGGGGTTGGATTTCGAGAGTTATATGAAACAGCAGCGGGGATTGGAGAGGGATTTTGGAAAGGGGTATACGGGGGGAAGTAGTCCTCCTAGTTCGTCGAGTTTGAATATTCTGGTGGGGAAAAATGAGAGGGAGGTGAGGAATGGGAGTCCGCCGAAATTTGTACCGAGAGAAGATGCAGGAAGGAGGAATGGGAGGGGAGAAAAACAGGGGCTTGCGTATGGGGAAGTGACGCAGTTGGACCCGGAGACTTACATGAAACAGCAGCGGGGATTGGAAAGAGATTTTGCAAAGGGCGTGGGGTATGCTGGGAATAGTCCTAGTCCTCCGCATAGCCGTGCCGAATCGCATGATAATGGGACGGGAAATACGAGTCAGAGGGATAGTGTGAGGTTTTCGGATGTGCAGTGGAGTAGTGCTGGGAGTGGGGGGAGTGCGACGGGGACGACGGGGACGACGGATAGTGCGAATTTTGCGGAGAGTTCGAGAGGGAGAGGAGCGGGAGTGGCGATGGGGAAACATAAGGCTGCGCCGGGGCAGAGATTAAGAAGGAAGGGAAAGTTGGAAGAGAGGGATCAGAGTCCTGCGACTACGCTGGCTAGTTCTCGTTCGCAAACAATCAGTAAAGAAGATGAGATGGCTGGTGATGAGAGTAGAGGCCAGGAAATGCATCGAGATAGTGAGGAGGATGTAACGAGCATGGAACAATTAGAAGCGATGAGAGCGGCAATGTGGAAGGGAAAATTGGAAAGAGTAGTCCCGCCCAGTTCTGAGATACCTAAACACACGGATTTGCTACATCACTCGAATCCGAGCTCGACTTCAAGTCGGGGTAGTAAAAATAGCAAGAATAGTAGAGGTAAAGGAAAGGGAAAAAATATAGAGGGGAGGGCAAGTCCGATTCAGAGATTGAAAGGGTATATGGGACAGGGTCGTGATGCTGTGCATGATTCTCATGAGAAAAAGACATTTTCGAAGGGAAAACTACCTAGTCCGTTTGAGTATTTATTGTATCCGAGTTACGACGCGAAGAAGAGTGGAAGAGAAAGCACAGAATTGAGAAAAAGCTCTAAATCAAAGTCGAAGGGTAAATCTAAAGAGGGAGAAGATAGCGATGATGACTTCTGGGGATGTGTCGGCGAAACGCATAATGAGAGTGGGATATTACTCTCCCACTCCCATGCGCTCCCATCAGAAAAGTCTCATAAAAACTCCATTCCATCCGGGGTCGAACTTCCCAAGAATCGCAAACCGAGCGAAGATTCCTGGAACACTCATTTGAACGATCTCTGTAAACTTTGTCGGAAACACGAACGAACTAGCTCTCGCGGTCTCTGTCATTCCTGCGAAGCTAATTTCCTCAATACGAAAGCGTGGGAAGATACAACTTTGCAGTTTGATGGCGATAATATTCCTCCCACGCCGCCTTTGAAAGATCGGAGAAACATTACTAGGGTGCGCGATATGTTGGCTACGACGCCTCCGAACTATGATGTTGAGTATCGACCGCCTGTTCCTGCGAAAGATGTCCCTGGGGAAGAGAGAATGAAGATCCATGTATCGAAAGTTGAGCATAGCCGACCGCATATTGTGAATCCATCGCCGGTTAGACAGGAGAGCCAGATGCTGGTGTCTGGGGGAATGGGTGATAGTCCGAGGGATATCGAGATAGGGTTCCCGGAGTGGCAGACGCATAGTTTGCAGATTGAGGGGGCGAAGACGGAGGAGATGTTTAAGAGGTGGTCGCAGAATTATAGGGGAGGTGGGGTGGAGGAGAGGAGAGATGGAGATGAGCAGGGAAAGGAGGAGAGAGATGTGGAGGAGCCGAGGGATAGCGTTTTTTATGATTTTTGGGGGGATATTTTGAAGGATGATAGAAGACCTGAAACACCGAAAATGGAGGAAAGGAAAGCGAAACCATGAACTTGAACGAACTTGAGCTTGGATAATATGGTAGATAATTTATGTGTGTATATGAATAATGGACCTCTAGTCCTTTTTTGAACGGTTTTGTGTACGTTGAAAAGGCAATGATTTAAATATCCCACTTGTGAATCTCTATGGTAGAAAACTGAGTGTTACGTTCACCACAAGTGATTGAGAGGCCTCACTTGAGATACTCTGAATCTTAGTTTAAATGATTACAATTCAATTTGAGATAAGATAATGACATCAAGGAGGATTAATGGGATCGCAAAACGTTGGCATTCCTCTCTATAAAATGGTCATTTCCTTAACTTTTGATACCCGTTAACAATGCGCATAATGATTATGATCCTCCAATTGGTCCTTCGCCACCTGGTACCAGCTACTCTATTATTAGTTCTTGACTATTTCTCATGATGTGTATATCAAGACATGGAAAGATACGTACCATAGCAATACCATTACCGTTCAGTAAAATCTTAGGAAGCTTTGTTTGGCTTCCAGATTGGTGGTCACTATGGGTACTCAGTAAAAATTCAAAAGGTTCATAGAGTGAAAAGATACATACAATTCGATAACATCTTCCAAAACCATGTTGACATAGTCATCGAAACCAGTGAGTGTGCCGGTGAATTCTGGTGGTGTGTGAGTATGGATTTCTGGAATGAGGTGATGATAGAGGTAGTACCTTTGTCACCTTTCATGACAACCCAGATTTTAGAACCGACACATTTGTCAATAAGTTCTAACAATGTGTTAGTTTGTGCATGTGTTTGCGGGTAGATAGAATAACTGACCAAGAGGGAGAAGTTGGCTGGCCATTTTGGATGACTGGTTTGAGGTTTACTGATCAGAATATTAAGCTTGTAAGAAAATTAGTTTGTTGTATGGAATAAAAGTGACTGTGTGGTAAGAGATTCAATATAGCAAATCTTTGTGATTACCCAGGTCTGGCATTGACTGCGATTCCATATGGAGGGGGCAATCAATCAAGGTAGAAGCACGTGAGGTTGACAGCGCAGAATAGAGGATTTGACTCACAGTTCAACACCACAGGAAGATATTAGAAACCGTATCACAGAGTTCGTCTTATTTGACGGTTAATGGTTTCGTTGTTTGTTTCTTTCCTGTTCGTCTCAAAATCGCATAAACCTCGTGATTCTCCAACTAACAGACAAATTCATTTTCAAGCCTCAGGCATCAATTCCGTACGGTTTCCTATCATCGACCTCTAGGATCAACGATTGGTGTGCATCTGCCTAGTCCTCCACTCCTTCGTAGGACCACAATTCTCTATACAAATGCTCGTGTCATGCTCCCCGGTAATCATGGAGCATATACGGTGGGCAAATCACTTCGGCGTCCCATTATGAAGAACATAACTTCCTTTATTGGGAAATCAAATTTGGCTTCTGTAGAAGCAATGGGTTCAGCAATTGCAGGCATAAGTGGAAAGAGAACAAGGTATGTTTGGAACTCTAAACTGCAACTTATATATTCTTGAGGCTGATACATACTCCGCAGTCCTGTGGTGACTCGATCAATCTCATCCAGTTCCCTAAAGACATGGCAGCCAAATCATGGTATCATCTTCAAAGATGTTTCTGCACCAGGGTCACCGAGATATTTGAGTACGGCTTCTGTGGCAGAGAATGAGCAGAATCTAGAGTATCATTCATACGTCGAAGATAGTTATGTTCTGGCAAACGCGCACGTTGAAAGCTCGAAAACTCAGAAGGTGGCGACAGTGGCTCCGGAAGAGAGCTTGGAGCCTGGGACAGCAGCAGATGTTCAAGAGGTAGTGGACGGACAAGAGATAGCAGATGAGATCCTGGAAGATCCTGCTAAGAAGGAACTTCCGATTTCCGAATCCACATACCAAATGACGGAGGAATTGTTTAAAAAGGCGAAAAACGCCGAGCCAGAGACACCAGAATCCTACTGGTCGCATACTCTATATCGTGGGCCAGAGGAGAATGGTAGTCCGAAGAAAGTTAAAGTGCATTATTGCCGAAGTCTGCAAACCACGGAGCAAACGCTACGACAACATTTCTTGGGCAAAAAGGTTCTGGGATTTGATATAGAATGGAAGGCAGAGGCACGCGCGTATCATGGGCCAAAGAAGAATGTTTCTTTGATTCAACTCGCAACTGAAGAGCGAATTGGTCTCTTTCACATTGCATTGTTTCCACAAATCAACGCCTCGGAACTCGTGGCTCCAACTTTGAAGAAAATTATGGAGGATCCAGAAGTCACCAAAGTAGGCGTGGCAATCAGCGCAGATTGCACACGTCTCAGAACACATCTTAATATTGATTCAGTCTCTATATTTGAGCTTAGCCATCTTCACCGATTGGTCAAATATACCCTTTCCCAGGAATACGATCTGATCAACAAGAGATTAGTTTCGCTAGCAAAGCAAGTTGAAGAGCATTTACATCTACCATTGTTCAAGGGCGGGGATGTCAGAGCTAGTGATTGGAGTCGAGGACTATCAATCCAGCAAATTTCATATGCAGCATCAGATTCCTATGCTGGTTTCCATCTTTACGATATACTTGAGACCAAGCGCCAAGCTCTAGACCCAACGCCTCCACGTCCATCTCACGCCGACCAAAACGCGCCTATACCCCTATCACACCTTCCCACAAAAACTCCAATAAAACGAAAATATACTCGACGTCAGGTCATGCAAGATCCCCTACCACTTGACCCTGATTTTTCGCTCGAAGACCCCAAAGCTACCATTGAAGCTTCGATTCACACTGGAACCGAAGCAGGAAGTGAAATAGAGATCAACGATCTCGTGAGAAAAGTCATCGGTTCCGAGCCCCCAGTAAACATACGAAGAATACACCCCGCCGCCAACCCTAACGATTTCGTGAGGAAACTTACCAGTTCCGAACAATCAATAAAAATACGAAGGATTGAACCGGCCTCCGAGTCTAACGATGGCGAAGAATCTCCCGTTCTCCTAGCAGCCGACGTACTCACAACCTTTTATCTAGAAGCCAATCCAGAATCGAAAGTCTCACGATTGCAACTCGTGCCTTACTTTATCTGGTATCATAATGCCCATCTTTCCATTCCACAGATTTCAAGCATATGCAGCAATCGGGATAATAAGACTATAATAAAGCGGATACTGACGGTGATCTCGGGAGATAAACTGCCTTATGAAAAGCATAGATTGAGGAACCTTTTAGAAGGGTTGTCCAAAAACGCGGCCTGGGAGAATTTTCGAGGATTGGTAGAGGCGGTTGATACACCGGATGTTTGTGAGGATTAGAAAGTCATGACGAGAAGGCGTTTAGAATTGGAGTTTTTGATTTGGGCTTGAGAATCGGTGGCATGGGTGGGAAGGGTACATGATATGATACACTACTATGGTTACTCGGGGCGGTCATTGCGGAATGGATTTTCATTCTATGGTCTATTGGAATCCTTGGAATCCGCGAGGTTGGGTATACATTGGATTGTGTAAATTCTGTGTTGAGTAGGGAAAGAAAGAAATATGAAATATTCCCACTTCACTTTGTCATATACGTACATACACATATACATGTTGGTAGGTATAGGTATGGGTATAGGTATAGCAAGAATACACGTACAATACTGAGCTCATGAAGATGTATATTATTTGATATCAAAATCCCCCAGGACTGTGCACAAACCCATTCGAAACTTGATACACATTTATCTGTATCTGTCAAGTATTTCTCTGTCTATCCAATACGAGAACTTTACATGCTGCAGCAAGGAACCAGGGTCTATTGACTTCAATTCTTGAAGATGACTAGGAGAGAATCACGAAATGAAATGGGAAATATGATGGGGAGGGTCTAGGTAGATGCGGAAGGTTATGGTTTGAGTATTATGTTAATATATTTACATACACTGATTGTATGTGTATGATACATTATATCAAGTACCGAAATCAAGATATTGTGATTCTTATTTAGGAGTCAGGAAATGCCGATTATTTGTATCTGGGAACATCGATGCGCATTGCGAATGCTGATTTGGAAGTAGAGATCATCCTGGCCGAACGTCGTGTTGTATGATTGGAGCTATGATGATATTTGAATTCATCAACTTTTAAGATATCACACACAACATATTCAATCATTGTGTTCTTATATTCTTTAAATCCATTCATTCGTTACTATCTTGGTTTTTGATTTTGATTTCATATCTTTTTAAAATAGAAATGAAAGTGACAGAATTATAATCGTATACTAGTTCCTAAGCTCCAAAGTTCCTGATATATATACATACATACACATAACCAACAGCACACAACACCCAACCCCTCATAACCCATCTTATGATTTCGATCCATTAGTACCATTGCCATCAACAGTATGAGCATGACTCTCCTTCATCGGAGCCCCGTTACTCTCATTATGACTCAAACTAACCCCCTTCATCATATTCGCTGTTCGGTTTTTTGGATCCTTCGCCATACCATTATGAGTACCACTGAAGTTCATATCCGCGATACCTGGATATCCCTTGATACCCGTCGCCTTTTCGAGACGGCTGGCTAGGTCCTCGGATACTTCGCGGAAGATAGCAATTTGACGTTTGATCGCCTCTTCCTTTCTACAGTTCGCCATGTGTCCGGAAATGTTACTGATAAAGCGATCTTTGGCTCCGTCATCGAAGACCTTCTCCCACAAGGCTCTTGGGGCTTTAAAATCTTCCTCACGGATTTCAGAAAGAAAAGTGACGGCGTTGCCGGTGAAGTGGCCGTGGAGTTTATCAGTATCGACTGTACGTTCTCTGAAGTGGATGGGTTCGATAGAGGAAATGTAGTTAGGACGAGATCCTTGGTTGTAAAAAGCCATACCACCATCGCGCTGGAAATTGCCCATGCGGTAACTGGTGCGGGGAGCGTTGACAGGAAGTTGTTGGTAATTTACACCCACACGATGACGATGGGCATCTGGGTAGGAGAAGAGACGCGATTGAAGGACTGGATCCGCCGAGGGCTCGAGTCCTGGTACCAGGTGAGCGGGATTGAAAGCCACTTGTTCGATTTCGGCAAAGTAGTTAACTGCGTTCTCGTTGAGAGTGAGTTCTCCAACCTTGCGGAGAGGGAATTGCTTGTGCGGCCAGACATGGGTAAGATCGAAGACGTTGATCTTCTCTTTCTCCCATAACTCCTCAGCCTCCTTGGCTGTCATGGTCTGAACTTCGAGACTCCACTTTGGGAAATCACCCTTCTCGATCGCCTCATAAAGATCCTTTTGAGCATAATCTGGTGACTTCTCGGCGGACTCTTCTTGAGTGAAGAACTTAGTTCCTTGCTGAGAGATCATGTGAAATTGACAGTACACCCATTCGCCAGCCTTGTTGACAAGCTTAATGGTATGTCCAAAATATCCATGCATATGACGCCATCCATCTGGAATACCACGATCACCCATAAGAATCATGACTTGATGAACTGATTCCGGATTCTGAGAAAGGTAATCCCAGAACATCGTTGAATCATCAGCATGAGTGAGATGGGTTGAAGGATCACGCTTCTGGGTGTGAATAAAGTGAGGGAACTTGGCTGGATCTCTCAAGAAGAAAACTGGTGTATTGTTGGCAACCAAATCCCAATTTCCCTCCTCGGTCTTAAACTTGACGGAGAATCCTCGCGGATCACGAGCACAATCATGCGAACCAGATTCACCACCAACAGTGGAGAATCTTACAGTGATTGGACACTCCTTGCCCTCTTGAAACATATCTGCAAGACACAAGTCATCCAACCCATTTGTAGTTTTGTATACGCCGTGAGCTCCACCGCCCTTAGCATGCACAACACGCTCTGGGATTCTCTCGCGGTCGAAATGTGAAAGGAGGTCGATCAGGTGAAAGTCTTGAAGGAGTAATGGTCCGTTCTCGCCTACGCGTTGTGTCTCATATGGATGTGGCATTGGTACGCCATTAGCAGTTGTGTAAACGACATCTTGAGACTTTGCGCTTCTATCATCTTGATAGTCACGATACTGATCACCAGAAGTCTTGCGGGAGGACATAATGAATTATTGTGAAGATGAAATTGTAGATAATGAAAAATAATTGGTATCTACAGATAGTAGTATAATAATAACAAACAACCAATTCTTAGACTCAACGGATAGGTCCTGCCATATATGTACCGTGCCTTCTCGACATTTTGCCTCGTACACAAAAAATCAATGACTTCATGACTTCATGAATGCGGGACGTTCAATAGAAACCCTTTGATTGGCTGAACGACTTAATTGGAATTGAGACCAAGCAAAATGATGCTTTTAGCGTTGACGCTTGCTTCCGATCCATGGAATGCGGAGACATTAGCCGCTAGTGATGAGGTATTACGGTGATACCAACGATCGAGAACCTTTTGATTTCCAAACAAGAGTTACGTAATCTGCCAGATCTTCGATCATTTTTTTAATATGCATATTGACGCCTCTATATCTTGGAACTGAGCTATAGGTATTGAATAACGCAGTCTCGAGGCAGTGTTCCTCAACGGTGGCCAGCTCTACAGTTCGTCAGCGCATTGTATTTTTCTAAGCAAATAACTTTCTAATAAGAAGCAACCCGCAAATTCGGAATGTACACAGGAGATACTTCGCGTTCATCTAAGTTGAAATCATAACAGTGATGTACTCGTGAAACTGATCCACACTTCTCCTCTCATGGTGGCAAAAAGAACGCGAACTCCCCATGAGAAGAAGAGCCTTCCAGATCAGAATCACAATTCCCATCCACCACACGTTTCCGATATGGCGAATGCATGGCAATCGAGATAAACACCATGCAACTTCAATAGGTACACATAGCAAAAGAATACGAGTACGAATGAAGAAGCTTAAACGATACCTCATGCACTAGAGTACCGGCATTCGGTCTGTGAGAACAGATTGGGTTTTTCAAAATCCCATCGGAGATAAAACTCAAATTTAGATGTGGTGGCGAACCTTCCCCAGATTCTTGTAGATCGGGTGGGGTAAACACATGATCTAATTAGTCATCATCATGGACTTCGTTTCTCTTCGGTTACGAACACGATTTCTACAAATATATCTGAAGCTCAAGAATATACACTTCACCAAGTCTTCATTCTGTTTGCTCATATCCATCTATTGGCACCCTCACCCACATTTCACTCAAACATAATCGAGAATAGAAGAAGAGAACAATTTAACTGCAAAATCTTCTCTAATTCCTATCCAGTACCAGTACTTGACAACAACCCACAATTTACCTGCGATATCAAAGAAACGGCATCATAGCCATAGTCTCATAGTGGACCACTACATCTATCGCATACATTTCATAAAGGCAATAGTTCACAATTTTACACCCAAGCAACACCACCTATACAAGTCAAATAGCAACCCAGTCGCTACCTCTGACCTAATTACACACTACACGTTTCACTTTCAGAGTTCACTAGCCACAACTATGAACATGTAGTAAGATCTCATAACCAATGGCCCGTTTTCTCAACACTAATGAATTTACCCAATGAGAACCGTGGGAAAGATTTCTTCACACTTTCTTGATCTCACAACTTTTCGATTATCTAATATATTTTCCCCCTGCGTGTGTTTGATGTACTTATCATCTACTAGTTGTGATACATGATTTTGATTGCTCATTCTATTTGTTCTTTCCTCCACATCAAGGCTTAATGGGAACACTTAATGATGTCTATTCCTATTGTAATAGTAGCATCTTATATATGTGTCCTCATGATACTTTACGACTGTCCTTATCATAGTGCATTCCAAGATAATATGGCTTGTAAATGCATTTCGTTCCATTTTAGCTCAACCAACCACAATTAGGGAGTTTTAGCACGAACTAATTCAGTGAATTTACTAACAAAGTAGCCAAAAATGGTGCCAAGCTTGCTGGTAACTTTTCCTAGGTATATAAGGAACCTTTACCTTCTTAACTTTTTGTATCATTTTCATTTTCTTTGCAAAATGGTATTGCTGGCATGATGTGATATCAAGAAGGATCAAATTTGGAGAAGCATGTAAGTAAAGTTGAATTGGTCATATCTGCATCTTGTTCTATCCCAGCTGAGTTGAAATATTTCCCACACCATTCCTGTTCTTTCCAGTGATATCTGCCATTGTTTTTGCCTCTTATTGCCTCCGTTCAGCCCTCCAACAAGTTGCCTTCGTTCTCGAAGAAGTCGCCACTGGCAGACAATGAGAGTTTCGCACCAACGATGGGAAAGTAGGATTTGCACTGAGCTATGTGGATCGGTCGGATACAAGGATTGAAACATTTCTGCCACAACAGTATTTAGTTTTGCAGCAATTGAAAGAGGGGGTGGAACAATCTTACCATACATGTGGTGTTCTGCACATCTAAGAAGCACTGGTGGGTGAGATGCAATTCACCAGGTGACTTCTCGAAGACCGGCAATGTCCATAACAATTCGACAATCCAACACGACATGGCACTGAGGTTTTGCCCTATCGATGCACATTAGGAGGACCGAGATCACGCAGCTGCTTTTCATCAATTGTTAGCTATTTTGCACCCACAGTTCAAGTCGAACAACTCCCCCATAAATGGTTATGGCATAATCACAAATTAGTGATGCATTTGGAGATGGCAGAAGGCAGAAAGCAAGGGAGGATTAAATTAATTCTCTGTGTTCTTTGAGACTCTGAAGAGTTGACAAGCTCACACAGTTTGACTGTAGGTGTTGCGGAGCAATGATGATTTCTCTGAGCTCAGTTAGCCATCGTCGGATTGAAGATTTGAGAAGTGTACCTCAGCAGATCAGTTCCAAGTAGTCTCAGATACTTCCATTTGCGAGCACTGACATGGTGTAATGAGTCAAGACCTGAGGTTACTGAGTCGGTTATTTGTTCTTGGATAGTCGAAATCTCACGCGTGGACCGCCGTCCGTACTTTGAACGATGAAAACCCCTGCGAGAACTGGAATCTCGTGGGTGGAATTTCGTGGGTGTTGTATTACTAGAGCTCCTAAGAGGTTACTGTGGGCATCATAAATTGTGTATAAACAGGGACAATAGAGCATAACAATTTTGTCTAAAATGTAGCCTTCAAGCACAAACCACCGGGTCCAATCCCGATGGCTCTAACTTTCGGACACAGACATGGGAGAAGTCTGGCCCTAAGTTGCCTGAGGCGATTTATTCTTGGATCTTCTGGGAACCCTCCGAGAATTGAAATCTCGTGGGTAGTTTGTCGTGGAAAATTTTGCTGAAGTCCGTGATAAGAATAAATGTGTTTTGTTCAACTAGGGCTTATTTGTGGGGTTTGGGGGATCTTCTGAGAGCCCACCGAGAACTGAAATCTCGTGGGAAAACCTTGAGACAGTGTTATGAGATCCGAAATAAGAATCAATGTGCTTTTTTCAACTGGGGATTGTTTGTGGGGTCTGGGGGATCTTCTGGGACCCCTGGGAAAACTAGAATCCCGTGGGTAGTTTGTTGTGATAGGCTTTGAGAAATCTGAAATAAGGACCAATGTGCTTTTCCCCACTGGGGCTTATTTGTGGTATTTTTGGGATGTGCATTGGAACACATTGAGAATTGAAGTCTCAAGTGTAGACCAGCATCAATAACTGAAACAAACGTACCTCAACTGCGTTTTTCCCAGTTGGGAGTTTGTGGGAACTTTTGAACCTTTTTTCCAGAGCGGTCTTTGAGAATTGAAACTTCGAGGTTAGGGTTTATCGACAGTTATGTGGGGAAGACCGTATTTCAATGAGCTATGATGAAGAAGTAGACCATGTGTCACGAATAATCTGAGCCATTTTAAGAATACGTGTTATTTAATGATGAAGAATTGATGAAGGAAGAATAAAAAGGAGTGTTGGATGTTAGAAGTTTGTTGACGATGAGTGTTGAGAAATTGGTGTGAAGAAGAAGAGGAAGAAGAAGAAGAGGAAGTGAAAAGTTATTGAGAGAAAAGCCAAGTGGGGGATACTAAAGTATCTGTTATCTCGCTCGTACGACTTTCCGTGGTCGTGGTTTCCTTAAGTGAGGGTGCGATTGACTAGTTTGAACTTTGTTCACGATTCTATTTTGAAATGGCAGGAGCGAGGGACCGGGACGGGGAGACCGGAAACACCACAACCCCATCTAATTTCAAAATTCTCTTTTTGAACGAGGCAAGAACAACTGCTGATTTGTTTCTTTCATATAGGTATACTTTGAGAGATAAGATTATGATCCCCGAGGTTATTGGCACGCAGAATGTGTTTTTGCACAAATGCCTTGACATCCATTAAAGATTAACAAGGGGTTCTGGGTTTGAAATTACTACCGTCTTTGAATTCTAAAGGCACTCAACTGACGTTCAATTAGTACAATAAATACTTCACATGAATACCGTGTTGAACTGACGGAAGTTCGGAAACGACTACGATGACTATCTACCCCCACTCCAAAATACAGAAGACTTCCAAACAATAAATCTCAAAATCAATGTAAACATCCATCTATAACTAACATTTTCACAACAGGTCCCTAACTTCTCAACACCATATCGATATTCCGTTACTGAGGAAAAAATAATCTGGGCGACTGTTTAAGCGAGAATTTACAGGGGAAAGGGGGATTCTGGTGTTCGAATGTGCGATTGAGTTATGTGGGTAGGAACATCTACTATGGGATTTTCTACTTAATCGTCAATTAATTTTACTAATCTAAATTTTACCGTAAGCGTTTCATAAAGATTAAAATTCGAGTCGGCTAATTGGTGTTGTCTGTTCTATCGCCTGTCTAGGAGTTCGAGAGATGATTCATGGGATGGGTCTTCCATATCAACACGAGCAACGAGCTTGCTGCCCACACAACAATCAATTGAGGCTTCTATACAATTGAATCTTTGATGTATTGATATCTATAATCATCTCTTCTAATTCAGAATTTAGATCTGAGGATCATTTCGTAGCCCCCTTTAAATGACCGTGACCCTCCGAATTCTACAGTGACAACACAACCGACTATCATTCGATGCCTGTTATTCCTAGCTAATATGAGAATAATTCGAAGTAACCTGATATCTAGACTCCATGCCCGAATTGCGAGTATATCTCAAGTCAAACCTTCCGAGTGGGCTCAATCTCACACCTATTTATTCTCTGCTGTATACCATACTTCCGCCTAAAATGCAGGGAAACATAGAATTCAAATTTTGAAGAATAAGAAGTAATGATCAAAAATTAGAGATGTAGTTAAAGTTGTAAATAATACTACATATCGTGAGAAGAGGTCCTGGCCAATGCCAGGTCAATCGTTCGCGAATTCCGCACCAAGTTCACTTGCAACTAACCTTGCAAAGCATAGGAAGATACGCAAAGCTTGTTACAATATTCTTGGGTTCGCTATAACCTCTGTCTCTTATTTATCGACGATCGACTGTCCTCGAAACGGCATCTAAACGGTGCAGTAAAGAGCTTCCGCGGTACGAATAATTTAGTTCTGGCGATACAAATATCAGTGAAACGCCTGCAACTTCAATAGATGTGCAACAAAACACACCCAGTCCTCGAAAGTTTGCCGGGATTGTAAGTCAGCACCGTTTGTTTTCTCCAGACTTGATTTCTTGAATTACCCCACCTCGAACTAATTTCACCGTGGTCATCTTTCAAGACTAGTATCTACCTGATCCAACAATAATCCCACATGACATCGATGATCAATTTTACTTTCGAAGTTTTATTGAAAAGGTGTTCTGCCTTCATTTTGCCTTCTGGTATCTGAATATTGAAAGTAGTGGTCGTGAGAATATTTCTTTGGAAGAAACTTACAAAGCCATTCCAAAACACATAGACCGCCCAAAATGACGAACTACTCGGGCATTAGAACCAGACTTAGCGTTAAGCAGCAAGCACATAATGCTATAGGAAACTTACCTCTTACTATTTTATTTCCTTGATTAAGTTCCCTCAACAGCTTCTATTGATTATTTAAGTTTGTTGTTCGTCTAATAATGCAAGTCTTCATGACGTTGAGAAGACAGCGTGGCTTGGTATTGACGATCTTGGCTCCGTCACCTCGCTAGTGATTAGCAAGTTCGCTAGGTGATTTTTCGCTAAAATCTACTTTATGGGATTTGGGTCATCACACTGCACTTTTACTTCCTTACATTTCTGTTCAATTCAAAACTCAACAGCTGAGAATTATTCCAGCATAATATCGAAAATCTGAGGCTCACCCTTACTGCGAATTCGCGTTTCAAAATCAAATATGAAAACGACCTTGGATACTCGATTCCCCTCTGAGGGACACGAGGAGTACGACGAAAAATCAAGACACGATTCTTCTCACATGAAATACGGGATTACACAGTGACAGAATCTCGAAAGTCCATGGGATCTTTAAAAGAACATCCGAACAAATTCATCGGACGGAACATCAAGGCCAGCATCCGAGTTCGAAGAAGTCACATCATCAGATTTGGAAGGAAAGATGTGTGAGAAGTGCGAAAAGAACAAAAGAATTGCGTGTAGTTGGAATCCTACCTTTCTTTGTCTTCTGTGGCTTGGATAGATGTATCCCACCGTTGTTGTGGTCATGTTTATTTTTCCACTCGTGGTGATGACTATGGTATGTATCATCCATCCCACCTGAATAATCATCACAGCTTTCCGTAATTATTAACTCCCGTAAAATCATGATACTGCCTCTATGATCATAGTCGAATGCAAACGAAATAAAGGGATCAAATCCAGATGAAGACATATCAAAGACACCATTAGCAGGAATGACTCATATTGGTTCCTTCGATCTCAGACACGCTGACTTAAACACAACAATGCCTTGGCTATGTACCGAACTTCAGAATGCTCGACACAACAAAGGTTGTTATGATATTACATGGGTATTTGGGAGCTACGCTGGATGGGGCCATCTAGCGTTGTGCTGGATGAATTTTAGCGCGATAAGCTTTATTATTGTGCGGATATCATGCCTTTCATACGCAAGGATCTGGCATCATAGGTGCACAGGAATGTCTCAAAACCCAGTGATAAGAAGAAAGGAAGAGGAAAATTTATTTCCAAAGAAGCAGGATTGTTTGCCCAAATTTGGAGCTAGAATTAAAGGGTCACTTGAAAAGTTATTCAGCAGAAGATGGCGTTCAGAACCAGTTACTCTTGGATATTGCATTCAGTTCGTCATTCTTCTATGGACGGTGTATTGTTGTACAATGTGATCCAAAGGAGATCTTGATCGCAATCTCTATGGCTGGATTCTAGAAGTATGTTTCATACAATTTCATTATAGATAGTTAGTATGAGCTTAAGGCCCTTTCAACTATCCTCATTGGGAAAAATTACCTTTCAACCCAGGAAAGTGGTGTGATTCGTCAAACATGAATGTTGGCGACAATCTTCTCAAGAGCCTTAGATGACAAAGCCAGTTCCAGTATACTGCTACTGATAGATCAACAGGATTTATAATACCATCGGCAAGCCCTTAAAAAGAAGGTGCTTTGCTACCCTGTTGAACTAGAATGAAGCAACTTCTGTTTTAGGATTGAGTATTGAAAAGAAAAATTACTTTCCGCTAGTTCACATGGATTGGATGCTTCTTAAGGAAAGTGCGGAATGTGTATCTACCCTTCCGTTTATTCGCACCAAATTACGCCCTTTCTTTTTGATACCGCCTATCTTCAGTCGTAGACTCTGCTTTGTTCTAAGATCCCCCTGATTGTACAGAACCTTTCGTTTCGCAACAATTGCCACGAGGCAAACCATTCTCGAGTCTGCCAAATCATCAAATTTATCGGACTTCAATCTTCGCAGTTAATCGAAGCCGGCTGACTTTTTCTTCCAAGATGTGTGAGATATGTCGGGAGAACTTATTCAAAACACCTTTAATACGATGTTTTCAGTGGATAGGCGTCATGTCAAGTCTTCTGGTATGCTTTATCCCGTGTTTAATCTTGACTATTGTAAGCGTTTTCTCTTCCCACTTTATACATTCGAGATTACTTCTTCCAAAAAGTTGTAATGTATCAACAAATTTCTAACCAAAATCTCAAGGTATTTATCAACATACCATTCGCCCAGTTGCCTAGCTCAAATCCAATACCCATGTTGCAAAACATCACACGTCTTGGTCCCGTTGATTTCAAAAATTTGAATCTCCCACTATGGCTATGTGTCTTCATCGACAGTGCTGGTCCCCATACTAACAATCTCCTAGAGTCAGGCTGCAAAGATGTTACATGGATGTATCAAACGTATGCCGGCTGGAGTAGTCTGGCTATGGTTATAATCTACTTGAGTGGAAGTTTTCTTGCATTATTGCTCATGATAGGCATTCTGTATGGATGCGCATCAAATCTTAACTGCCTACGCAACAAGAGGTATGGAATTTGGTTGAATGGACAGAAGGAGTAGGTCAGAAATTGAATGTTCGAAAAGACGTGATGATAACTGGGGATATGAGCGAGGAAGAAAAAGGGGAAATTCCGTCAGTCTGGTTACAAGACGATAGCGAGGATGAAATGACGGAGAAAAGCTATGTTAGAATCATGTTGAATGAGTTCAGGGGTAGTACGTGGGCAGATCCTCAATATATGCTCATGACTGTTCTAACAGTGTGCTTGTTCTGGTTCTTGACTATAATGGCATGCGCGTTGATCTCGTTCATCGTATCTGAGGCTCGAGATTGGTTCCGTCGGAAAATTTAGAGTGTACAAACAACCGGTCGAAGACTGTAGGTACGAAAGGTTTCATGTGGTATAACTAGTTTATTAAGTTAACAATGAGTCTACATGATTTACTTGAAAGTCCCAGATGAACTCAGCCACTTTTGAACCTGTCCAAGGCAACCCTGAACTTGTACCAAACTAGCAAATATTTCCTTGGTTTAATCTAATCTTGAACTGCCGGCATGACTATGTCAATGTTCCATTCAACCTGCGTAATTACTTGGAAGAACTTAGAGTCCCTCAAACTTCCAGAATACCATAAGACACTGGTACAACAGGATCTTTCATCAAAAATTTCCAAACCGTATTGATATATCTAAATTACCCATGATTCCAGCCTGAAGGCATCTAATGCACTGGCTGAAGTCGGGCTCTTAACATCACTGCTATCTTAGATAATATCTGTTAACACTCTTAACGAGTATTTGTTGCACATCTATAACCTCAAATTACAAGGGAGATGCCAACAAGGCCCCCATAATAAGCTGCCATAGCAAGACGATCCATTGCTAGCTCTGCACGTTACTGGATTGGATTATCGAATGTCATTCGCCCCAGCGATCTCACATCACGTAACTCCGCCATCAACTCAAACCTAATTCTAACCTTTCTTATGAAATCACAAGCTGGCATGAGACTTTCCCCGGACCAACTAACTCAAATTTGTGGATAATACATAGCTTCATGGCTAGAAGAACCCATACAAGAAGACAAACTCTGCAGTTTTACGCGATACAGGTCACCAGACCACGAGAATTCCAACTACTAAACTCTCCACCATAACTAACTGGTCCAACTACCTAGTCTCGAGCTAGTTACTACCAGAGTATCATATAAAATCTGCCCTAATCCAAAACTTTGACTTCCTGCGAAAGAATTCCTTCAAAGATCCTTTTGGAACATCCAGCATCTCAATTTCTCCGTTGACTTCATTTCTCAATACATAAGCCAGTGAGAAAAAATCGAAGCCATTTATTACAATGACGAAATATCAACTCCCGGCCTTTAACGACGAGAAGCAAGGCATAATCTGTAACGAATGTCTTGTAGAAGCTGAAGCTGAAGCTCAACTTGAATTCTCATCTGAAAAAGTCAAGATTGATTCAAATATCACAGCTCACACCAACGAACCCGATTCCGTCTCATCCCAAGTCATTCACTGCAAAAAAGATGATCTTACAGAAACACGAATATGTCTTTTCATATTTCTCTTCTCTATTGCTCCTTGTCTATTAATAGGTCTTCTCGTACGTGAGCCATATGAAGCATCCACTCTTCCCCATCTATCTCAGCCTTCTCGCTAATGCATGGAGAAATAGTTGTGGACCGTACCAACAAATCGTCCTGATACTTCAACCGAGATCATCCATCCAACGATCACTCATTCCGAAAGCTGGAATTACCAGTCCAGACCTCCCTATGGATACACACTCAGGAAATCTCAGTTTTCTCCCAGGCAAGTCGAATGGGGAAATAAGCACATCTTACCCTTAACACGATTCATCTTTTCAGGTGTTATATGGGAAGAATGGCTCCTTGGAACTCTTCTCTGGGCCGATTTAATGATATTTGTGCTCCTCGTTATTCTTTGCATATGACGATACTTTAAAAAGCGTAGATTGGATGACGGTGAAAATACGGGCGCTGGAGGGAAGATTGTGTAGGTTGACGTATCGCAAAAGTGGGTTCTTCTCATGAATTTCATCTTACATGCTATCATAATAAAGTTGATGATGATGAATTCTGTGCGGTGTTACGGTATCCAAAAGATATGGGCTATCACTTTGATAGAACTCAGCACTAGATGTTGTCTCCAGCCAGGAAGTTGAGACTTTGGATTATCAAACGACTTCTCAAAGATTGCTCTATCTCTTAGTTTCTTTTTCAAGACGACCATAACTAGGATGGTTGGTATCCTTCACGATCAGGAGGGGTAGTGAGAATCTCCTGCACAACATTAGAGTGCATCTAACAAAGACCCTTCAACGTGTAGATTGGGTGGAAGTATAATGACAGCACGACCTGAGCGATAACAAAATTTGAATCTCTCAAGAGACGATGGAATAAACTTGAAGTTTTAGAGTTTTAAATTATGTAAAACCACTGATGGAAAACAAGAATTCTAGGATAGAATTGACGTTCAATTATTTGGATACAGAAGAGTGCAATGAGGAATTTGAGGGAAGTCAAGTACTTGCATTGAAAGTTGATACCGGATCTAGAGAGAGGTTTATCAAGGGGCAACGAGGAAGGATTGGGATAGGAAGAAGTCAAATTAGCATTTCTACGTTATCAATATAAGCACCATAGAAACATGAAATTAGCCACGGTCATAGACGAGGTTATAGACTATGCGATCCAAGATATCTGTAATTCACAACTTCTATTTGTAAATTACTAAACACAGACTAGATGTGAGATATCACAGACAAGCAGAGAAATAACGTAATTTCCAACACGTGTGAAGGGTATAATTACGAATACCGTGATACTTTTCTATCAAAGACTCAAATTGTACATAATTAAACCCAACAATAATATGACCCATCTCCCCTCCTCTCCGCCCTCTTTCAAGTTTCCACCGCACCGCACCGCGCTGCATAAACCAGACAAACTCAAATATCGAAAGAATGAGTAAAATCTCCATTCTTAACCAACAGGATAGATGCCGAGTATACAAAAAGAAGGTATCTTTGTCCAATATCGATAATATACATAACATGATTTATATCCGGACAATTTAAGACACCCTACTCTATCGTCCCATGATAAGAAGTCTCGTCATCCCCAATGCATACATAATTTCAATGCCTTATGCTAAATGCAACGCCGATCCCATGAAATTCAATGCCTCGTTAAAATTATCATCCATGCATTATAGTCATTCACCTACCGCATCCTATTAAACGCCCGGATCCAATCCATTCCCCATATGTATACTTACAATCCCTCTACGCCCTATTTGCAATGCCGCATTTGCACCCTAAGAGTGCTTTCTTTACACTACTCCATAGGAGCAAAGAATCGACTTGCTTCAATAATATCGTCATCACCATTGGCAAAATCCCATCCAACAATCGTGGGTGTTTGGCTACAGCAAATGATTCTGCGAGCATCAAATTGAAGTTTGAATACACGAGCATGCTGTGGATGTGGATTTTGTATTGGGTGATGAGCAGGACCACTTAGAGTTACTCCAACATTGGATATCCCCGAAGGATTTGGTACCGATGGTACTGCAGTCGTGAATGCATCGTTCTGTAATGAAGCGTACAAACCACGTGTATCATAGCCTTTCGCCTGTAAAGCTGTAATGAGGACTTGACTCATCAAGTTTCTTGTGTGCTCTGGTGAACGAGCGATGGCAAGTCTCAAATATTCATTATTCAATAATTCTGGGTACTTGTTGAGTGTCTCAAGCAGGCCATTTGCACCAGAAGCGATCGCGCTTTCAATCTGGATTTCTGGAGCAAGGTTTGACATATCAGGTAACGGTTCCTCAGTGTTTGATGAATCAGACGTCTTTGAAGTGGCCCTCATTAGCCATGCTGGGTTCGTGTTGGGTTTTCGAGGTGTTCTGGCCCACATTCTAATTGCAGCCCGGGACCCTTCTTCTTGTCGAAGGGTATGTTGAGGCTTCCAGACACCTTCTTTATCCCTCCGCCATATATGAATCGACTCGTCATAAGATCCAGAGACTATACGGCTGTACTTACAGCCTCCTCCACCTGGTGGTAACTTAGCACCAAAAGCAGTAATGTCTTCTGGTCTTGAGGATCCAGCATTCTTGAGACGGCTTGATTGATAAGTTTGATCGACGACTCCACCATTCACAGCCTTGAAATATTCCCTATCAATTCTCTTTGCATCCTCTCTTTCTTCTTCTGCACTGTATGGCAAATCGCCAAACCCGGCTTGAACGGTTCTTACTAGGTTAGTATGACCTCTGAGGCTGGCTACTTCGAGACCGGATTCTCTGTCGAAGACTTTGACCTCGTTATCACTGCTGCCACTCACTATCCGACGCCCATCGTATTGAACACATGCAATTCCCTTACTATGCCCAATCAGAGTTCGAGTGCAAGTGCTCTTTCTCCAGTTCCAGATTTTTACAGTTCGATCACCGGAAGCAGACACGACTTCATCGCCCAACACTTGAACGGCATTAACGGCCGCCCCGTGACCCTTCAATTTGCTAATATTCGTATATGGTGGTAGGATCCTCCATCCTACAGGGTTGTTTTCGAAGCCAAGGTTTTGTATTTGAATCGAAGCTGTACCATTCATGAGGCTTTGCTCGCTGATAGATCGTCGATTAAACACTTTGATGGTTTTGTCTTTCGAGCAGGTGACCAGCACATGTTTGTCAAATTTGACATTCAAGACCGATTCTCTATGTGCCGATGTCAATCGCTGTATTACCTTACCTGTCGAAAATCGCCAAATGATGACAGTAGCATCACTGCTACCAGAAACGATTATATCCTCTTCGGGATCCGGATCGAACTGGAGACAGAGTACAGATCCCCCATGTTCTGCCAACGGAGGAAGAGCAAGACGTCTTGTGTCTAAGTTCCAGATCCGTATAGTTTTATCACGACTACCACTGACTAGATAATTTTGAGTGTGCTGAATGGTGTAGATACATTCTGTGTGACCTTCCTCCGGATAGTGAGGGTGTGGTAATTGAAAGTTGGTAAATTTGCCAGCTTCCCAGTTCGCTTCTAGGCGTCTTCTCTGTGTATAGAGATAATGCCAATTGAGTTTCTCTTCTCCACTACTTCGATCCACAATCGCTAGTTCATTTCCTTGTCTAGGAAGCGAAACTCCCTTTCCTTTCCATTGGGCGACACCCCCATCTGTGCCGGAAAATGATGTCCGGTCTCTATCACTATCAGCCGACAACATCGGTGCATCCATCATGATCGAGTCTTCAGCAAGGGGACTCTGTCTCATGTCCCTTGTGCTTGCGGGACCAAATATTGACGTCTGTTTCATCATATTCGATCCTCGATTATCATCATCGCCATCCGGGTTTGGTAATATCTGTTGTATATTGCCCCTCGTTCTGCGCTCAACTGAAGGATTGAGCTCGAAGCTAGTCTTTGGACTCCACCATCGTGATTGTCCGCTGGGGAACTCGAACTTGGTAACTTCCGAGCGAATAACTCTAAACCCATCTCGTATATACAATTGCTCCCATAATTTTCGATCGAAGCATAATACTTGCCAATGGCGCGAGGCGCGGGCGGTTCGGATTAGTGATACTGGATCAAGGAAGCCGAGAATCCTCAAACATATCTCTGAGGGTAAGTGGAGGGAGAAATCCATTTTGAGCCGTGGTTTAAGTCGCCCAACTATATCCCATACTTCTGACGTTGGCAATTTACTCATGATATCTAAGATGCAATCTGGAAAGGGTTAGTTGTGAGAGACAGAAAGCATCGAGCATCCCATGAGAAAGTAGAAATGAGTTGATCAGAATGACGATGCGATTGTTCCTTACCTGCGCGATCTTCGGTAGACAACTCTGCAAGCCATGAAGGCAACCCCTCGAATTTTGGTTGATTAACGACAGTCAAAGGATGTTCGCTATACCCTTCATCAAGAGGAGACCTCCGAAGAGAGTTGGACATGATGGAGTGACTTGGAACCTAGGGACCGGGGGATCTGGGAACTTCAGACGTCGAATGATGATTTCGTATATTTGACTTGAGGTTTTGAGGATATATTAAAACGTGAACTCGACGGAATGAGAGCCTCTAATCAAATCATATCATATATGAATTTTTTTTTAAATCAAAGAATGTCGTAGTAACTACCTATGTTTTTTTTTTGTTTACAATCGAGATGTTGATGGTACGCTGTATGCACATTGGGTTCTGGCACGGATCACACGTAGATTAAGATACCTATGGACTGTACCTGGTAGATATGTAATAAAATACGCTAAAGCAACAAGGCTGGAGAAATTTAAGACTACGCGGAGTCGAGACAACTTGATCAAACTTCAAAGGGCTTCCAAGGTTTGCCATCTTTCCTTTTCTTTCCGTAAAAGGAAATTCCCAAATTCTCACTACTGGCCAAGGGACCGACTATTTTACAAGCTTAATAAGTTGATCTTCGAACGATACCAAAGTAGCAGCTGGAGTGCGGAGTATGTGATTTCTAGGCAATATTTATAAGATTCACATAAGATTCATATAAGATCCATAACATAAGGATGAATTTCGTCACGAGCATTTAGGTAATGATTCGTAATAAAAGCTTCCAAAACATACCTGCAGCTTTATACACCTAGGCATATGGCTGTATCTTATTCGCCAAGTAGTGGTCTTTGGTTAATTCTCATTTCTATGTCCTCGGTACAGCCAAATCTCTATTGAGTGTTCGAAAAGAGATCTGAAGGCGAGAGTCTCGATGAAATCGGGATACTTGGTAGTACTTTAGGTTTTGTATATGCTTACTAGATAGTCTAGACTAGGACTAAGTGTGTGGATGGTATATGCCGGAGTCAGTTTCGGTCAAATAGATGACCAAATGGAGGGATGAATGATAATGATGATGAGTGACCTTTATTGATGGGGAAGCTGTGAGGCAAGAAAAGAGAAGGAATGAAGGATTGATCTTACCCCGGACATAGTATACTTAGAGTTCGGAGTCTACCTACCTACCTTTGTACCCACCTAGATCATCCTCACCGGTAGACATACTCGGATTCTGGGTTTACTCCTTTGGTCATCAAGTGATATGAAGTAGCGAAAGAGAGGTGACCGATGAGGAGGTGCACATCGAGGGAACATGGAACATGAAAGATGGAAGATGGAAGATAGAAGATGGCAAAGGGCAAAGGGCAAAGGGCAAAAGAAAACAGGACAGAAAAAAGATAGAAAGAAGCCTCTTTGGGAGAGTACACTATTGAAAGGTTAAAGGATAATAATAGGAAGATTTTGGCGATTCTAAGGACTCATCAGTTTAGTTGATCGACTAGGTATCTACCTAGGTACACGGAGTATGCAAGTAAGATATTACAATTTGCCAACATTAACTTTACTAGGGATTTCTCTAGTCTGCCTTATCAGAAGCGTTGTACAACGAAAGTCAAAAATTTGCATCGCCTTTGAGAACTCGGCCAAAATAGAGTTGGGGCATTCATTCCTAGCAACGGTAACGGTGTCGCTAGAAATTACTGCACGGAGTACAGTAGGTATGTAGTGCAAATCGCCACTTTTCCATGGTACCGGTCTGGGCTACTAGGTACGTACGTCTATGAAAGAAGATATCGCCAAAGTATTTCAACCCGATACCCGATGGAGTCCCGGTACGGATATTGATGTTGATGTTGATGTTGATGTTGATGTTGATGTTGATGTTGATGTTGATGTTGATGTTGATGTTGATGTTGATGTTGATGTTGATGTAAATGGTACTGCGGGAGTAGAGCTGGAGAAGGAATCGTCATATGTTCTATTTACTTTCTTTACCTAGGTAGGTGTGGAACGTTATCTGATGATCAAATATAACAAGTTGTGAAGACTTTCGAGTTGAAACATTACCTAGGTATGTTTGAGATTCTATTGAATGACCGACAGTACAAATTTAAATTTAGATTCGATAAGGCAGGGACGGAAGGAGGCTCAATTAAAATGATGTGATAGGGGAGGGGAAGCATATGGCTGTATGTACTAGGTAATAATATGTAATAGGCAATGGATCATCAGTATTTGGGATATCACCTGGTAGATTTATGAAATGTAAAAGATCTGAATGGTAATTGTATCTGTTTTGAAGTAAACAAATGGTACACTCGGTATTTAAGTGTATGAGGAAGAAGATGGAATGATATCCAGTTTCAGAAGATACTCACCTACCTAGGTATATACTAGATGGGTAGGTAATCGTATGTTTATATTTCTCTTCAACATGGATAGCATTAATAACATCAATACCATGCTCGCCGTTATCTGATTGATGTTGGCGGTTCGTTGTAAATACCAACAATCACATCCAACGAGGACCTATTTGCCGCCGGTACCTACGAGCTCGAGGGAATGAAGAACTGGTAAATGAATAACGTTATTGAACACTCCCATTTCCTCTAACTTCTAAGCCATTTCTAGATCTTGAAATCTTCCTTCCATTAACCCTTCTCGAGCCCTTCCATTTCCTTATCCATCTCTTGCCCAAAACTCTCTTATTTATTGTTATGGTTTAAGCAACTTAGCGCATAACTTAATCCATGGCAAAGCAACACTCCTGAGACAAGATTCAAATCAAACACGACCCTCCCCCCCTTCTCTTCCCTCTCTTACACACCCATACAACCCATTTCGAATCCACTTCCACACGACTTTCATACATACATACGTCCTTCATTAGACTCAGACTCCTTCAAAACCTTTACTACCACCCAGCAACCCGCCCCCTCTCCCCTCCCCCC